>VCRD01003710.1:0-18952 GCA_006783055.1 Trinorchestia longiramus
TGCTAATAAAGGTTGATTATAGGAGGTTTTAATTTATTCAGGGAACATATCTAGACTGTTAGCTTTGATTTGATATGTAAATGAAATTTGTAGGATGAATAGATGAGAAATAATTACGTTAACTGGAAGGTATAAATATCGTTAGTGGACTCGAAAACGGGTGTCAAGGAACGGCGTCCCTCCAAGTGCAGTCGGTTAAGCAAGGGGCGTTAATTTATAATTATTCAGTGAGAGGATGTTATTAGCTTTAATTTGAGACCAAAATGAAGGTCCTACGATGCATAGAACGTAAATAATTAACGAAACTGTTGTTTCAAGATTTTTTCTGGAGATCTCAAGATTTTTAAGTTCGGGTCAAGTTCGGTGTTGAGATCGGTGTCGAGATTTTCCCTCCGGTCAGTAAAGCACCCGCTATTCTCCTTTATAACATTCATTAGGGTGTTTATATTAGTTTACTTTATTTTACAACTTAACAGGATAGCTAAGTTTTTGTAAAAGATGTTATAATAAGTGCTCACAATAAAATAGATTCATACGTTATTAATGAAGAAAGGTCATATATATAACCACCCTGTTCATTACAAAATTTATGTATATATATATTTAGTAACATAGTATAGTAGGATTTACGTATGAATTAAGTATTTCCTAAATCAATCTAATAGAAATATTTTTACTGTCATTAAACTTGATTTGCAAATATTTTTAAATGTATTATTAGTCATTTTACTTGTGATTTTGTTCGAGCTTTGGTATAGGGATCTACGAAGTTTGCTTACGCATTTCGATCTTTACTCATCAGCTGGTGGATGTAAACAATACTGTACGTTATGGCCTTTCAGTGCGCGGCACGATTTAATAGACTTATTTTTAATTCAGCAAAGTATAAATGTAATGCATTAAACCAAGTGTTGCGATGTAATAACATAGAAACTAGTCTTTTTCCTTATTCGAAGAAATTCTTTCAGACTTCTACAGGTAAGACCGTGAAGGTAAACGCATGTGCTTACCTAGTGAAGTGCTGTTTATTGAGTCCATTGCAAGACAACATTTTTTTTAAATAAGGTGGGAAAAAATCTTTTCCAGTGAGCATACAGTACGGATACTTAGGTGTTTTAATTCTTAATATTAACATTTGAATACTAGTGATGAGGCTCTCGGCGACTTTTCCCGTCCACCTTGAAATAAAATATGGTAACAATGAAGTGGTTCGGTTAATTCTTGGGTCAGAAGTGAAGATATCGGTTATGCATATGCACTTCAATCATGTAAAAGTATATTAGTCATACACAGCAATAATACACAGACCCCAGAAATTGAGGATATCGTATCAGTATATTACAATACTAAGAATTTCTTATCCAATGTTAATCAAGACAGTTTTTAAATGTGTTTACAGTGCCAGCAAAAATGATATTTTGGGGTAGCTCTTCCAGGATCCACTAATTATTTTTTTTTTGTGACTTGAAGTAGGAGTTCATCTTAATGAGCTGGAAGTTTGAGCAAATGGTCAGTTTATGTCAGCCACTCTGTGTTCCTTGCCTCCTGCATCACGAGCAGGAAAAATTTAAGTGCTGTATGGAGACTCAAATCAGGGACCGTTGCAGCACATGGCTAGGCTAATGAACAACTTAACTATAGTGGGAGCAATAGTTAATGTAATTATGCTATCTTAGTAACACAATGATTGTTTTTGAGCAAGCTTAGACTTGAGTGCTGAGTGTATGAGGTTGTATTAGGTTGGGCTTTAGGCTCCAAAATTGTTATAGTAAAATTTTGAATTGTACATATATATATTGTATATAATAATATATTGTATATAATTGTATACATTTATTCATATTAATTTTTCTACTCATGATAGTTCCTGAAACAGTAGAAAACGTATTATATTCCATACTCCTAAAAGTGTATTTCAATATAAACCTATAGTGTTTTGTTTCACCTAAATATAGATGATGGAAAGGTTGTTTATGTTGTTCAGGAGAAAACACTAATTACTGTGCTTAACACCTGGTAGTGCACAGTAGTCTTCTGTCATCTGTGCATCTCTTTGTTACCAGTGTTGTTGAAGCATTTTTATGCTCTGAGCAAGAACAATGTATGCAGTATCTATTCTGTAATGTGCATTTGTTTTATTAAATTAATAGCACTTATACTTTATTATGTTTACAGTTTGCAATGTTCATTTGCAAAATATCGATTAAATTTGGCATTTGAGGCAACAGTCAGAAAATATTTCTTCTGCAGGTCTATTTGACAATTTTTTTTACTATCTATAATTTCATTTAATTTTTTATGTTGTAGCTTCTGATCATTAGATTTGTATTTCATGTTTTTTAAGTAGGCTGTTGTGCTTTACTAATGTTCTTTTTATCATTTCAGCTCTGTGCCATGGTGAATATGAACGGTTGCCCCCCAAGTCTCCAGAAGATGTGTGAGTATTGAAAAGTTACTGAGTTACAATTCTGGAGTAAAACCTAATTTTATGTGCTGTCCATTGTATCTTTTTATTACAAAATCACTTCAGTTTATACCCTTAGTATCAAAAATTCAATTGACAGACAAAATTTTTGTAGTGTTTTTTTTTTAGAATGTGGATTTTACTCCTACATTTATTATACACTGATATTTTTACTACAGAATGATGCAATTTGTTATATAATTTTTCTACTGAGATGCATTTGTGTCCTGGAAGCAACTTGTAACTGCTTTCATACCCAGTTTAGTCTAAATATTATTGATTACTCAGTGACTTGGCTGAATCATCAAGCTGAGTTGCAAGTATGAAAATTTGTTCCTACTTGCTAAGCATTTCTTATTGTTTTGTAATATTGAAGTTCAAATATCAAATTTTATGTGTACTCTTATGTAATTCTGACCATTATTTCATCTCGTATTCATTTCAGAGTGAAGATACGCGTTATTGATCGTGATGGCATTGAATTTAACATAAGTGGCAAAGTGGGTGACAATGTCATGATGCTTGCACAGATGCATGATGTTGACATTGAAGGTAATATTTTACAATTTTGTTTAGTTGTATGTTGTAGTATGTTATTTTAAAGGTTTTCTATTCTGCAAGCCTTGCAGGATTGGAATTGTTATGGTTACTTTGCATTTCATAGAGAAACAGGGCCAGGAGTAGTTTAATAAAATTATTAATATAGAGTATGTGAGTAGTCTTGCTCATATACTTCTATAACTATTAGGTAAATTTTACCAAATCCCCTAAATCTTCATTGATTTATTCATAGTTCATCATTTTGTTTTTTGACTGCATTGGTGTGTATGTGAATTATAATTTGTAGTAAATTTTGTATGGCCAAAGTTTTCTGGTACATACAGTGAAATAATAATTTTCTCTGGATTTCAGGATGGGAAAAAATTACAGGGAAGTCATTTTGAGTAACATGTGTCATAACAAAAAAGGTTGTTCTCTGATTTTGTTCTGAATTTTTTCTGAGTCTGCCTTTATTATCGAATGCTTGATTAGGCACCAGAAATCAGATGATGTTTCAGGTTGTTTGTTGATTTGTGTACTAATCTTTTCAGACGATCTCTGTTGAGGAAAATAGGTAATTGGATTTTAAGCTCAGATTATATTATCTATTGTAACTAAGAAAGTTGGGTAGGACAGTTTCTCAATAGTGTTACTTCCACACAGTTTCCCCATTTATGAACTAGTTGTGAGGGGACTTACAAGTGTTTTGGGTTGTCTTGAGGACAAGAGGAAGATCTATACACATACAGGCAGTATAAAAAAGTTCTGGTTTACCAAGCAATGCCATGACCTCATATTTTTAAGAGAAAAGGTCTCAATGCTGTTAGTTACTGAACACTGATCTGTAATATTTATATTTAGGTAAATGCCTGCAATTTTCAAGTTTATGTATACAGAGTGGGCCAAAAAAAAGTATACATACTTTAAATTGCAATAATTCATTTTTTGTTATTGCACATAACTATATATGTGCATACTCGTAGTTATATCATATGTAAATAAATTCTTGTTTTCTTAGCTTTCTGATGGTAGTTGTATTTATATGTATACATATGTGTGTATATATATATACATATATGATATATACATATATATTATATATATATAATGTATACATATATGTATATATATGTATACATTATTCAGTGACACCTCTACATACAAATTGAATTCATTCCGGGATTTATGTCGTATGTTAAATTATTCGTATGTTGGTTCAATTATTCCCATAGCAATACATGTAAAATCATTTAATTTGTTCCACAGCGCAAAAACGTACCATAACTCCTTAAAAAATAAATAATTACTCATAGAAAACATACAGAAATGCATTGTAAAATATTAGACATGTAAAAAGAAATAAATTGTAACTCGCACCAGTCTTCTTAGAACCCATGATAATGGAATAATGAAAAAGAATAAAAAATAACACTAATTGTCACTAAGCAATAAAAGCCGATCACCAGAGATCCTTACAAAGCGAAGTGGAACTGTGAACTGAACTCTCCATCTCGTCGTGATTTCTGCCACATAGTGAGCTAACCACGAAAGTTCGGCATCGTATGTTGGATTTTCCATCGGGTGTAGAGTCGATAGTTTGATCGAATTTCATGTCGTATGTTGGAAAATTCGTATGTAGAGGTGTTACTGTATATATCATATAACAGCATAGCCCAATCTTAAAATTAAAATGTTATAAATTTTTTGCATTTTTATAGGTGACAATAATATATGGGTCCAATTAATGTAAGGAATTTCAATATTTTATTATCAGAAAAATGCTTTATTTTAGCTTCATGCTGCCGTAATGACTAATTGTCGTTCCTACCAATTCAGCATACACCTCAGAATCACGTATTTCATCTTAAGAAAAGCTAGCCTGTAAACATTAAATCCCACTGGATTTGCATAATATTTTTCACTTGTATTATTATTATATGTCAACCAGAAGTATTTAGTTTAAATTAAACTGAGCATTCCCTGTGACCCTGGAAATCTTTCCACCAGTTCTTGTTTTTTCGTAGCATATTTGATGAAAGCTTTTACTCTGTGTTTTCTATACTGAAACTTTTGAGTTTCAGGTGCTTGTGAGGCGTCACTGGCATGCTGCACATGCCATGTTTACGTGGAGGAGCCTTATTTTGAGCGTCTGGACGAGCCTGATGTCAAAGAGGACGACTTGCTTGACATGGCACCTTTCCTGGCTGAGAACTCCCGGCTCAGTAAGTGAATGTTTTGGCTGTCATGTAGCTTCCATTATGTTCTCATTTTGTGAACCCTCAATGTAACAAAAAAAGAGGAGGCATTTGGCTAACTAATCATAATTGTGACATTCCTGTCACAATTATGCTAGTGATTTAAATTTGTTTCTATAATAATTTAATGTTACAAGTTCATCATTTTATGTTACTAATGAAATAAAAATGCTTATAAATAAATAGTAAAATGAAATAAGAATATAGGATGTGACGATTACTTAACATATTCAATTTTGCTTTACTCCTGCAGTGAACTGCTCTCAAGTAACTGGGGTAGCTTACAAGACTTACTTGCGTGCTGTTTTTAGTTTCCTAATATGTACTGTGTAGAAACTGGTTCTGTAAAGGAATGCAATCTTATGATTTGAGTTGTAACAGTGCTTTACATATATATATTGTAAAAAACTTCATATATTTTAATCTCAAGAGAGGATGCTTCAGAAACATAACATATGCATAAATATTTCTTCTTATTTCCATTGTTAATGGTCTGAAGAGCTCATTTCCAATTATTTAATATTCATGTTAATTAACATTATTTAAAGAACATCACAAGGCCAATTTACTTGGATAATAAACTACGGTTTTATCTTATTAAGATTATAATTGAAATCTCGTTTGGCTTGTTGAGCAGGCTGTCAAATTGTGTTACGGAAAGACTTGGATGGAATGGTTGTGCGTCTGCCAGTGGGGACCCGCAACATGCGCGTTGACCAGAAGGGGCTGCAGAAGGAAGAGAGTGGCGACAGCAGTGAAAGATGATGCTCTCTGCTACCAAAGTATGTGTTGTCATCAAGGGAATTTATTATTTAATCTTTAAATTCTGCTTTTCCAACTATTTCTGTACATGAAAGCTGTAGATAGAGATATCGGATTTTCACTTATTATTTCCATCATGCTCAACAATTGGTTAAAGCTGTCCTCAGTTTTACATGCTGATTTTAACTGATCACAGTTTGCAAAGCTACTGTGTTGGTACAACTGCGATCTTTTTTGTTATTGTGCCCTAATTTGTTAACTGATTTTTAAGTAAAAATACTTATCTCTAGTTAAACTTGTGACAACTTGATTACTCTTCGTCATTGTTTGTCTGCAAGTTATTTTCGTGTCATCAAGAGGCACTCCTATCTGTCAAATATTGTACTCATGTATGTTGAAAATGTCTGATATTGTATACATGTTGAAATATCTCCTGCAGTGTATCACTGATCACAACATAATACAATCGATAGTTGAAGAGCAATTTTTCTCTAGCTTTGTAGCTGAAAAATTGGACCATTTTTATGAAGGGAATGTAACATGTACATTTTATCCCTTTCGAATATTATTCATCCTCGTTCTCACAAGGTTACCATTTAACAAGAACTGAGCTTGGCGTTCGTTTTGATATTTTTTCATCATGAATTTTCGAATGTAGGAAAGCAATCCGACATACTATTTCTTAGTTGCTAGATTTGTACAGGTAGTGTGTGTTGCTTTCTAATTTAGGATTCATCGTATTCAGAGAATCTCGCAAATATTTCAGAAGTACATTATATGCTAGTAATTTTCGTCACACTTGTTGAAACATGCGTACTCTTGCGCTGTACAGGTTAGAGAAAGGCTTGTGGTTGCCATGGCCCTGAAATACTAAGTTTTTCCTTTTAAACTAATTAGTATATTTGCATTCATCTCATCTTTGTATCCTTTAACCCTTTAGATCAGGGTGGGATACTAAGTAACCCACTAATTTAGATACATTTGTTGCGTGGTGGGTGTCAAATCTTGTGCCTCAAAGAGTTAATGAATAGATCGTACCTGGTTTAACTTCGTAGGATCTTCACTGTTACTACGGGTGAATTGAGTCCGAAAATGATTTCAATTTAAAGTATTATGAACTTTTTTGACGTTCAAACAAGTTTAACCATGACCTAACTATGTTACGTTCTAGAAGTGGAATTCAAATTTTACAAATATAAAGATATTATAATGAATCTTGCTAACTAAAGATTGAGTCCTCAATACGATGTACGTCACAAGAACCTCTCTTAATTTTCTTTATATCTATGATACAAGTTTGAGAAGATATTATCTAAATTTAACGAACACAGTTGGTACATTTGTATGATAAAGAACTACAACTTATAGTTGGCGCATTGCAAACAACGTAAATAATTCTCAAAGTTTTGTTCTTATTTCCCTTTCTATATCTATTAATAGTACAGACTTACTGTGTCATAATTCATTTTAGTTCCTAATCTTTTTATTAAATTCCAATGCTCAGGATAATGCTATTCTATTTTATGAGTCTTATTTTCATATCTAAATTTCAATTCGTAGTAGAACTTTTGTTACGAATCTTTAAGGATAAGATACAATAATGTGTAAGCTTCACACTTGGTCTAGTCAAACTTGAGAGTTAATAAAGAAATAGTCGCCCAGGCACACCATCTGCAGTGTTTGTTCTACCACTTACCATTGACAGATCTCCATTTTTTATACACTCGGTGGTGTTGCACCATTAGCTGATGTACAAACTTGGGTTCAAGCAACGCTTTACGTCGTATGAGAGATGTGGAAATTTTGTTTCATTTTTCTTTTTATTAACTTTTCTAGTAGTTTGATATGCGTAGTAGATATAATTTTTTGTTGTAAAAATATGTGGGAAATTAACTCCACCGAAGTTTTCCATGTTTAATATTCTGCTACTAAGGTAATGTTTTCTAAAGCACAGCCATACAGTACAAATAGACGAGTAAATGAAATCGAAAACTCACACGTTTTCATCAAGAATTCGAAGGAGTCCTAACTTCAAACAACTTTTAAGGAAAAAGAACCTGGCAAAGTATAATCGATACGCGAGGAAAGTTGCTAAACTCATTTTTCAGGCTTGAAATCAGCTATGCAGCTCTAATTAAACATGTTGTATTCGTTAAAGTTTTGATTTCGGATGTTTATAGTACTGGGATTTTTTGGTGTAAAAAACCCACTTGAGCAAACCTTACAGTTCATGCTTTACTTTCTTGGATGGTGAAAGCAAAGACAACTCTGCGGGTTTGACTATCATCACTTCAAATAGCGTCTTGTAGCTAGTTTACAAAGCTCAAACAAAATACAGATAGAATGAGTATGGGATTCACGGAAATGATTGAGTTCCATTCCTCAATGGTACCATTTGAACCGAAAAATGATTTTGATTCTGTAAACCATTACCAACTATCAAGTGAACTTAACATGGCCCGTTCAGGTATTGGCAGTGAATAGAACACTCTTTCTTCACTGGTTGAGTTTCTTGGATTTATTAGTAATCGATCTTAATTGCATCGAGTTGAAGCTTTTCCATCTATTCTTTTGTGAGCGTTGTGCAGGGTTATTACTGCCCGGATAAAAGGATCTAACGATATTTGGGGATTTATCAACTTAATAGTTGATACTGAATTTTAAACCATATTCGCTGGAGAGTTCTAAGCTATCATTGGATTTTCAAACTATCGTTGTCCAACTCGTGTCTGCTGCAATTTATTCAAGAACTGGTGTTTTCAGGAGCCTCATCAAGTCACTAAACCGTGATGCGTTCTCTCTGACGTATCTTCAGAAGCAGATCAGTGCATGAAGCAAGGTTGCTTCCTGTAAGACCTGAATACGGGAATTTGAACCAGCTTGTTTTCTGTTCGTGATTTCATTTGTACAAAATTAATAATGATAACGAGGATAAATGGTTCACTTTAAATACGTAGAGGATTTAGACAATCTGTACTGTTGTTACGTGCTGGTCTTGACTGTGAAGGCAGCCAAAATTGAGAAGAATTGAACTTGATTCTTTCATCACCGAAAAGTTTATCATGCAGTGTATTACATATGGATTCCGTCGGTGCTAACTATTGTATTTGTACACAAAATTGACGTACCATTATTTTAATCAAATGAGACTCGTATAGGAAATTTTAAAGAAGCTGTGCGGTCATGACACCTACAAGCTAAATCAAGCGTTTTTACTTTCCTCTTACGCGCTACTCGGAAATGACTAGAAGTTCTAGAATTCACCTGCCATTGGGCTCATCAGGTGCACTTAACATAGAACCTTCAAATAGCAATGAAGAAACCTTAACGAACAGGCAATTAATAACTAAATTATATGACTTAAACAACTAGGGAATAGACCAATACTAAAATATTTCATATTTTAATGATGTGCTTGATAGCGTGGATGCAAAATTTAGTTCACAATAAATGGAGAAGATTTGAACGGGCATCCGATCACTCACAGCGACCTTTAGAATATTTTCCTTTACTAAAATAATTATTGGTGGGACGTTTGACTTACAAATTGTGATAGGTCTTTTACAGTACTCGTACAGTATATCGTTGAGGAACCTTTATCATGTATGTATTTTTACATACCCAATAGAACTTATATATGAATTTTGATGTCCCAAACATTAATTTATGCTGACCTATGTTTCAAGAATAAGCGTAATAGGCATTCTGGAGGTTGAGTTTAATGAGCTTGAATTGCTTATCAGTCATCATCTGCCACCGGTAGCCAAGTATCTGGGATACCTCTCTCTCGACCGCGTCGTAGCTGCGGGAGTTTTTGCGGACCCACTCGTAGAATTCACTCGACCACTCCGGGTGTGGGGGCCAATCCGCCTGTGAAGAACCAAGTCTGTTTGAGTCTTTCAAAAAATTTGCTTTTGTTATGAATCACGCAAGGCTGCTCGACACACGAAATGTTATAAGTTCCCGAAGCAACCTCTCTAGTGACTGCTCCGGAGGAAAAGAAATGAAAAAAAACTGAGTAAACTAAGTATTTTCACTTAGTGTGCCTTACTCGCCTATGTTATTATCATCAGAGCTCTCCATTTCTATACTTCGTCTCAGTTACATATTCCATTTCCCCCTTCCATCACATATAGTTTTCACCTCTGCGTGAGTTTGAATTAAATTACACTTTATTTAGCGCCTTTACTCTCAATGTCACGTTCATTTCTTCATAATGCTCTTTGGTACAGATTACTTCACTTTTATTGTATTTCTTCTTGATTTCCTTGCAATACGAAACCCTTAAAAATGTTCGTTTACAAATCTCTACAAGTTTCCTTTAAACAACCATTATGTAGAATTATCCGGAAATATAAGTAATTCTTCCCGCATAGAATCTGCCGTTCCCGCAAATAATTTCTAATCACTCACCTCTTCCATCACACTCTGTTTAGAGATTATGTTCAACTACCGTGGCAACATCCCATAGTTTTGTTTTCGACCCACATTACAAAACATCACTTTATCATACAAATGTACTTGACCGAATAACGAATACGTATTACCTTTCCGTCTCTTGTATTGACTGAATTCGACCATCATTACTCTGCCACAAATTTAAGTAGCTGTACGTAAGAAAGATGTTTCTTTATCTACTTATTTCATACTTATGTATACCTCTCCCCCTTATGCATTTGATCATTCATTCTTAACACAGGATAAACTGAATTGCGAGGAGCACTGAATAGCCTTTCCTGTTTTATGTTTCTAATGCACTGCTTTTTATCGGACCGTCAACTACAAAATCTTCCAACTTATGACCTAATTTGTAAAATAAACATTTCTAACTTATTTTTCGGTATTGCTCTATAATTTAGCTCGCCAACAATTGCAGACATCCTGAAATCTTTTTCTTGACACTACAAATGCGTTTCATTTTTTTATTCAACGAGATTTCGATATGTCCAATCCACACTTTCGTGGCCTCACATTCCGACATATTAATTCCTTAAAACACTCTTTATAGTATGTTCTCACTATAATTTTTTCCTCGAACGTAGTTCATTTTTATCACAGTTCGAAACTCCCTCTATTTTGAGCAGGGGCAGATAATTGTTCATTATATAATGTGCCTGAACTAATCGGAATTTGGCTTTGCACATGCTTTATCATAGTTCTTACTTTAAGGATGACGGCGTTTCTCCTCACGTAGAAGAAGTGTAGGTTCTTGGCTGTGTGCGCCAGCAGCAACAGCGTTGCCGTCGATATTCTCTCCCGTATCATCTGACATAGATCAACTGAACGTTATTTCACAGGGTAAATTGAAGAAATAATATATTAAGCGCCATCAATTTAAATAAACACAATAATTTTTTTTAGATATGTAGGTGCTTTTGTCAAAGTAATGCAAAAAGCAACTTAGCTGTATTCAAAGTGACATTTCTAAATCACATGGAGGACAACAACAAAAAATGCATAATATCCTTTAAAAATATCAAAGAATAGTACGGAACATTGATATTTCTAGATTGAACTGTCACACAAATTCATGTACAAACCGGTTCAGCTCATCTGTAGTTCGCTAGGCAATATTCTTCAACTCTGGTTGTACTCATGAGTACCCTAGTAACATTCGAAAGACGAAACTTGACAAAAAACATTCACAAGTACAACTTCCACAGTAGCAAAGAGATGAGCGATCTGTGCTCGTGAATCTCCATGCAGCCATCGAATTTTCTCTGCTTGTGATGCAAGGAGCAGGTAGGCTAACTGAAATGACTTAGACTGTTTCTTTAAACTTCCAGATCATTGCAACTTATTACTACGAACCTCTACCTCAAGTCACAAGATGATTGTGAACCGTCTCTGGCAGCATCTTAAGATATTTAGCATTAAGAATTGAAAAACCGTTGTATATTTCATGAATATCTGAATGGAACAGTTTTCCTTATCTATCGCGTTAACACGTTGACTCCGATTGCCTGATTGGTGTAAAACTTCATTTTGTACGCATAGTCACTAGAAGGATCTGAAAAAAATACAGAACCTAACCTACGTGGTACACATACGTACCACTTCGGAGTCAACGTGTTAAAGCCCTCTTCCATTGTTGAAATATAAGTAGAATTAACTTGAGTGAAAAATATAAATTGGTCCTTAGTAGCTCAGAGCTGGAGTATGAGCGAGCCAATACAGCAAAATTCCAATAAGTACAAAGTGTATTTTCTAACTTAAAATTCACAATTTCTCCACAGCCCAATCCAAACTCTGTCGTTAGAAAAGTTTCTTTAAAGAAAATCTTCATAGTCTTTTAGGTTCTAAAAGAATGTGAACTTTATGCCTTCTACAGCAAATTTCTTATTTTCTCTGTATCAAACACAATATCTTCTTACGGCGTATTATAAAATAAATAATGCATCGAGAAGTTCAAAAATGTGTCGTTTAACATTTTTAAAATTTGTAAAAATTAAAGCACAAAATTTTAAGTGAAAAGCCGTAAGCCTCGAGTTCGCTGCAATTAATTTTTAAGAGCATGATAAAAACCCAATTATGCTCAACCTGAATTGGGTTCCGTGGAAAAGATCACCGAGTTAAAGCACATGTTAGAGTAAGCGTTCTCACCAGAGTGAGAGTACACATACTAGAGTAAGAGCACTCACCAGAGTGAGAGGACACATACGAGAGTAAGAGCACTCACCAGAGTGAGAGTACACATACTAGAGTAAGAGCACTCACCAGAGTGAGAGGACACATACTAGAGTAAGAGCACTCACCAGAGTGAGAGTACACATACTAGACTAGAGTAAGAGCACTCACCAGAGTGTGGAGGTACGGACACTGGCGGGCGAGCAGTAGTAGGGAAGAGTCCACGCGGTCGTGGAAGGATCTAGGCATGTAGAACCGCGGTAGTCTCTTGTGGGCGAACACTTCAAGGTCTCCCCTGTAGTACTCTACCACCTGCAGCATTTGTGTGGTCGTGATCTGCGTAAGAGTAAAGCAACTTGTTGACTGCGCCTCGAAATCCGTTCTGTATTTGCTACACTAAAAATCAATCCTTTTTCCATGCGAAATACTGTCAAACACATTCATTGATGAACTAAATCGATGATATGTTATGAAGTAATGAAGTGTGCTTGAACGTCAGATTTTTTTTTCATACAGAAACATAAGGTTTTTCTATATTTTATAACGTTGTTGCTTAAAATGTATTGAAATGGACATAATATTTTGAACTATTGGGAAAGAATGAGGACAATAAAATCTGTCATATAAAGCTGCCTCATTAAAGAATTAGTGAGCTTATTTATCGTTAACAGACAAAACTCAACTTCATTCCTACGACATTCATTCATGATTTATTTTCAAACACATTTTAGTTCTTTTGATAATGCAAACAAATGGGTCCAAAACGTTCATTTTTTATTTATCAATCTGCATGAGTAACTTCAAATTTTAGCAGACATATTACCTGACTATGTTCATTTTCACGTTAGGATTTATTGCGGAAATTTGAAAAAACAACAGACAATTTAATACATCAATAAATTCGAAGAAATCAATCAATGTGAAAGATTACTCCAACCAGCCTCAAGCTCTGTTTGGTTCAATATAAAGCGAGGATTCTGAACTTCTTATAATCATTTTTTATGGCCTACACCCAGCGTGAAAAGCACGGTGCTACAAGCCTTGGCGCGTACCTTGGAATATGGAGAGTCATACATGAGTGAAAAGCAATGGTGCTACAGGCCTTGGCACTCACCTTGGAATGCGAAGAATCATACACGAGTGAAAAGCAACAGTGCTACAGGCCTTGGCGCTTACCTTGGAATACGGAGAGTCGTACACGATGCTCTTGACGGGCGCGCGCTGCTGCCAGTAGAGTTCTTTCTTTGAGCTGCCCTCGGTGCTCAGGTGCACTCTGCAATTTCTTACAGCTAGTTCATTCATATACATCAAACTCATTCAAACAGATACTGATAAGAGGCTGAAGTTGATAAAAGCAGCGCTTATTCTAGTATGCTAGTTTTTACATGCCTCTATGTATGAATTTGAGAATAAAAGCGTTTCCATACACTTCAATGAAAATTTGTAAAAAGTATTGATTCCCATAATGAACTAACAAATTTTTCATAGATTAAATTGGCAATTTCCAAGTCCATGTTTGAACAGTACAATAGCCACTGCATAAATAAATTCCACGTGGCAAAAAACTATGACCATAAAACTATACATTTTTTCCTCTTTGATGTCAGATTCGCTGCCGACTATGGCTAGTTGCCTCATAGTTCATAATTATTATTTATCATAAATTGAGAACATTTAGCTTTAGTAACTATTTCAGTATTTTAGTAATATATCTTTCTAATTAGAAAAATAAGATGGAACCCCGTTGGCTAGGAGGAACAGAATATGCTACTTGCTATTGGCAGCGAACTTGGTAATTCAAAGAGAAATCGAAATTTCAAATTTTCTTTGAGATTCTTCATTACATTCTAAGAAGTTCGTAAAATTATCTGCAAAATAACACGTGATTTTGTTATCGTTTCTTGAAGCACATAGGCAACCGAGGTTATTGCATCAGCTAACAATTCCATGCTTAAGGGCGTTTGTATCTTCAAATAGAACTATTCTGGTGAAATTTATGATTTACCTTTCTAGTTAAACTATGTCCTAGGTACGTCCAGAAACAAACCCCATCAAGAGTTAATTTAAATCATACCTTCATGTTAGGTTACATTTAACTTTATTTTCATCTTCCTAGAATGCATGAAAAGATTAAAAATTAGTTGGTCTACTTTTCTATCAATTCCCTTGCAACTAAAAGGCTTCCCTAACTACATTTCTCTACGACTTTACTGTGAATGTCAGAGATCCTCTCGAACCCTCAATTTTCTGAGACACGATGTGAGCCTGAATTTTATTGTAATACGCTTAATATACTACACTACACATCACACCTCAACCATAATTTTGATTTCCAGTAACGTCTCACGACTTGCTTAGAATAGACTCGCGCATCTTATGGGGGACATACACGCCAGTTATGGAACCCCTTAGCTGTTAAGGAATTATGCCTGCTATCCAGGCAAACCTTCAGGGCCTCACACCTGAGCCTGGGGTTGCTGCGTCTACACTGCTTCCATGCTTTGAAGTTGACGGATCTGCCGTTTTCTGTGTACTTATTCTGCACGATGTGCATATTGCGCAACTTGCTCTCACCCACCAGCTGCAAAAGGTCTTCGCCGATGTTCTGGAAAGGAAAATTCAAAGTTGATAAGAAAACGAAACTAGCTGATATATTAAAAATCTATATTCAAACATTTACGAGTACAATGGATCCTCGACATACAAGTTTAATTCGCTCCAGTACTGAGCTCGTATAGCGAATTTCTCGTATCTAGAATACAAAGCGTGAATCCGGGTCGAGGTGGATCGTGAAACGCGTCAAGTATACCCACAGCCTAGCTCGTGGCTCGTTACGCGAGCCAATGATCGTATTTACACAAGAATTTTCGCTCATACCTTCCTCGTTTCTTGAATTTCTCGTATACAGAGCTGTTCGTATCTCGAGCTTCCACTGTATATTACGACTTATTAACTTCTTTTCAAGAATGAAAAAAATTATATAAAGATTTGTACTCATATGCGCAAAGTGAGAAATGTAAAAGATTGATTTTTATTAGGAAATATTCGTTTTCCCAAATAATACGCTTACTTGGATAATAACAAGGAGTATAAAAATAATTTACACAACTTTAATTATACAATCTACGTTACTGAGTGGACAGTCTTAATACCACGACATTTTTATGCTATTGTACATGAAGCGAGATATTCCAGCACAGAACGCTACAAGTGTACAGCTCCATCACCTGAGGCGAGATGACGAGTGTGGTGAGGTTGATGAAGGCACCAGGGTGTAGGAGTGTGTAGCTCATCTTAGTGACGTTAATGAGGATGAGAGAACGCAGCGTCTCGCAGCACACAGAGCACACCTGGCAGTACCAATAATAGTAACTGAACCTGTGGGCAATGATACTCAGAACATAGGTGACAATACTAACACAGTCGTAGTGATGAGGTGACTGAACCTGTAAGGATTGAGACTCAGAACACACCTGACAATTCTAACACACAGTCGTAGTGATGAAGTGACTGAACCTGTAAGGATTGAGACTCAGAACACATGTTGCAACATTGTGATGACATGCATATTGATAGTAATGAACTATCAGAGGTCTCCATCTTGAGAACGGAGTAAAATTGCCTGGTACCTTGCTTCGACAAAGTAAATGAAAACCACTTGAAGTAAACAATAAAAACTAATTAGTTCTCATATTTTATTCAATAACTAGGACTGCCTACGAAGCAAGAACCTGCGTGTAATTCCAGCATTTCCAAAACAAAGTGATTAGGTTGGAATGGCTTTCATCAAGATATCTTGAGACCATGCGCTATTTGACAACACCTATTTTTTTCCACGCAAACTGTACAATTTTTAGAAGGGACTATCACGGGAATGAACACCGCCTAACTGCAGTCAAATAGGGGAGTGCTGTCAGAGTCAAGAGCATCCTCACCTATGAAAGACGATAAAATTGGCGAAATAATTACCGATGGTTTATCATACATATCAACGTAAAATTAATTTTTTGTTGAGAATAAACAATGCTTGATACCACGTGCCAATTGAAGAAATATTCCATTAAACTTCTACACACTGGGTGTCCCAACTTGATACACGACACACAGACCTCCGAGTATGTAATTTCCGTATACGTTCTAATCATTTTTAACATGAAAAACGGAAACACTTAACCATTATAATCATGAACTATTCAGTCACTGTCCCCTGGAAACGTAATTGATAATCTCGTTGTTTTCGCATTCTAATTTAATCTAAATCTCCCTTCAAAGCTTTTGTGCAATTTTTTTCAATAGCTTACAGAAGATCATTTTCCCAAGTAAAATTCACAACTTACATCGTCCAGCAAGTGCAGTCCCTCCTTGCCTTCGAGAAGCAGGTCTCGTAACTCGAGAGTTTTGAGTTCGGTGAGCATCCCCAGCACCTTCTTGAGCATTGCGAGAGTCTGGCCTCCTGTGCCGAACACAACTTCCTCAGAGCGGTGGGCCAAATGACAAGAGAAGTGAAATCTGTCCACGTAATAAAGTATAACTATTATACTAGACCACCACCATCATTTATGTCAAATTTCATTTGTTTCCCAAGTGTAACAGTATTTTTTAATGTGCAAAGGCATTAAATAATATTTATATATTTTTAAACACATTTCAGCTAAATTTTACAGAATCACGTACTTTAAATTTTCCTAACTATCATATAGCCCTTCAAATATGGAAGTATCAAGAACATTTGAGATACTTAAATTTTACGAGTTAAAAAAAACGAACTCTGCAGCTAAAGCGCCTCGAGATATTAACTCAACTTGTGGTAAAGAATGTTTCAATAATGAACTGGCAGAAAATGGTTTGTAAAATTAAGATATGGTAAAGAATGTTTCAATAATGAACTGGCAGAAAATGGTTTGTAAAATTAAGATGTGGTAAAGAATGTTTCAATAATGAACTGGCAGAAAATGGTTTGTGAAATTAAGATGTGGTAAAGAATGTTTCAATAATGAACTGGCAGAAGATTGTTTGTAAAACTAAGAAGTGCCAATTTTAGTTTTAAAGATGAAGACCGAATAAGGACGTCATATTGAGTTTAATGCCAAGCTTCTTGTGGCATTACTTGGACATCCCGTAGCATTTGTTGGAAAGTTCTGATCTTAAACCTTCAGACTACTACAGCTCCGAGGCTTACAGAATTAATGACTCACACATTATGAAGTTGAAACTAATATTTTAGAAGTTTTCTTTGAAATTGAAGAAATTTTTCAGTAGTGAGATAAAAGAGCTCGTAAGAATACGCGAAGAAAATTAGTTTCAATAAAAATTTAAGATTTATTCACTTGTTTTCCCAAATCAACATGAAGACATTACTTATGGAATAACCTAATACAGCTTACTCCCAACATATTTCAAATGCTTTTTATTGGCATAAAATTTAGTTCTACTCCTTCAGGATTTACTCGAGACTTTTACACTTCACAATAATGCTACTACAAATAAGTTCTGTATGTACCTACGTATAAATATTGTTTTCTTGCACAGTAAGTGAAAGCTTATACGGGTGTTCATTGGGAAACTATATTTTTCATGGGAATGACTGCGCAAGAAATGTTATTATGCGTTTTCAGGACTTTCAAAATCAAAGGTAGGATTTTTGTGCTATGAAAAGATTTACATACAAATGATTCCTTTAAGAAGCTCATGAAATACAGTACACATATTCATATTCTAGTGGCAACACTACATTCCTTTATTCACTAGTATTTCTGAATCACGAGAAAATTTCAAACAAAGAAGGTAGGTGACTTGGTTACCTGAGGGTATGAACATGAGCCAGAACTCCTGGGATGTTGTTTTTGAGGTAATGAGAAAGGTTGAGGAACTCGTAAAGATTGTAGAGATTTTCCATGGGCAGAAAGATGAGCGAGCGGATCATAGGCCCTCTTTTGGTGAGGAAAGTAGACACCCGCACGCTGTCCAGCAGTTTCTGGAGCAGCCAAGCACGCAGCATCATATTATCGCCTATCAAAGAGCCACATTAGCTATCAAGCATTTATTTTGACCATCCTATGGTTCTATAACGCACAGTGATGCAAACACCAGTACCATTTGCGGCAACAGAAAGTTCCACACGGAGCGTCAGAATTAAATAGATATAGGGTAGTGTGGGGGCAAGTCGTACATGGGGGCGACCCGTACAGTCGCGATTGACAAAAAACAAATGGCGGTATGATGACGTCACGCACGCTGAGGATGAAGAAGATCCATCCAAACAGTCCGCCATATTTGTTGACGGCGCTGCTCCGCCGCTGTTCGT
>VCRD01003710.1:19284-56664 GCA_006783055.1 Trinorchestia longiramus
AAAAAATACTATCTTAACTAGGAAAGCCACTTGGGTGGATGCCATAGTTAACACAATATTTGAAGTTGATTTTGTACCCATTGCAGTTGCTCTGACATCGAAACCTGAATTTTGGCAAATATAATGCCACTAGTAGTACGACTTGCCCCCACATCACCCTACTTTGAGGGTTCAACTACATCTGATATCTCAGGCTAATGCATTTCAGATACTTCGTGAGGTATTGGCATAAATTGCATTTAATAAATGCAAAATAAATTGGTAGATTTAATAAATTGGTAGATTTAGATAAGCATCTTGCCGCTTGGAATGGGTTAACGTTTAACTAATACAATACGTAAATTTCATGCGAATTGGATTGATCAATATAGAGATATTTTTAATATTTTCTGCGACTGTCACACCTTTAAAACATAAATTTTTCTTTTCCCATGGAATATCATCGGTACTATACTTAATAATTTGTGCAAAATATAAGCTACTAAACTAATTTTTATACTGAAATTGTTGAACTTTAAACGTCAAAAAGGTACTAGGAGATACATATATGCAATACAGGAGTAAATATCAAATACGTTTTTACTTGTAAAACACTCATTATTGCTTAACTTAATTAGAAAATTCCAAATTAACTCTATTCAGGAGCAAACGTTTATGCACTGCCATTAGTAATTATAACATTTGAGTCTTTGAGAAGCTCACCTCCCACCCTGCATAGTAATTGAATTTTCTCTTGGTGAGAAGGTTGTCGTACAGGATGAAAGTGTACCAGACACGTGGGAAGTTGAAAGCCTGGTACCACGACCGACATACCTGCAATCATTAACAAATAAGTAAATTTTTTTCAATATCAAAAGACATGAGGTATGTGATCAAGCAAGTTCCCTTGGCAAAACAAAAAGAAAGAAAGAAAACGAATAATAATGTATATCCATTTAAGTCAATGCATTAAATGTAATTTATGACCATCTTAATTAACGTCAAGTTGTTCAAACTGTTTTGTTTTCATTAGGTAACCCAACAGCGGCGGGGGGAGGGGGTATTTGAATTTACGAAAACTGCATTAACTTATCTGGTTAGTATTGAAATATAGAACTAGTACTTCGCGAGCCATGTCTGTATGCATTGGTATAAGTATACTTCCCTTGCAAAGAAATTGCTATGTCTACGATACTCTTGCGTCTGCATACGAGTCTAACACTAAAAACAATTTAGTCCTTGAAAATACAGATCTACAGGTAAGAGAGTAAGCTCGAAACGTAAAATTAACTTCAAAATACAATCATATTAATGAGAAAACCTGTGGGTCGTTTTACTACCAACGAACAGAAATACACTTCATTTTATAACATTGAACGACAAATGCAAGAATATGAGGCGTAAAAAGGGCCTTGGCATTAGCTGTTTGATCAATGTAATCCAGGATCTACAGATTGCAAGAGGAAGAAAATTTTCGTAGAAGCGATGTTCGAATGAAGCAGCACTAGATTTAAACACTTCCCGTTCAAATAAGCAGTTAGCAGCTGCCTCTTTCTCGATCACTTCCCTCTACGTACAGCTATAGACAACTTGAACTAACTACATTCCGAGCTATCAAACCTGTTAAAAAATTATGGAAATTTAAACAATAAAACCTTCTGTGATAAAAAACTGAAATACGCACACCACATATTACTGCTGTTCAAACTGCAGTTCTAGTAGTCCCAGCGAATAGTACGAAACATATTATTGGACAGAACTGCACTTTTGAGCAGAGGCAAATGTACAGAAGCGTTTCCGCATATCTGGTGAATCATCAATGACATCAGCTTGCCCCATAGACAATAATGTCTTACGAACCCGACAAATTCCCGCACCATCGTTCACCTCAATGGTTAGAGTAGTGATATAGTTTTACTTAATTAGGAAGACTTCCTTACAATGCCACAATGAAACAAATTTTCTGTATAGATAACACCTGCGACGCGTAGTATCGTTCCCTTATGCTGAGGTAGGAGTAGATCTTCTCCAGCACGAGGTCTGGTAGCAGATGCCAAAAGCCATACACGTGGTTAGGGTCCTCGTCCTTGCGCTCCCCGGCGAACAGGGCGCCAAGACTCACTGCTTCGTCGTCATCTGAGTACAAAAATATGCAATGGTCATGCGGTGACTTATGTGAAAACGAACAAACCAGGACATAGACCCACTGGTACATATAGAGAAGAGGTACTGGGGCATGACCACAGTTGAGTATTCAGAGGGTGATTCTGCAGGCAATTCACTAAATAACGTATCAATATAAATAGCTACCTTGTAATTTATAGATAGATAAACCCAACCCAACATTCGTCTCGTTATTACAATGTTCAATTCAAACACAAAGGGTGTGATACAGATTTTGGGCGGGTTTTATTGTCCAGTAGAACACACCTATTACTCCTGAGAGCGAGTGTGGTCCAATATTTGCCGAAAGCTCCTAAATTTATGGTCACTACGAGATCAAAGCAAATACTACAGGGTGTAGTTTGATAGAATATACCCTGACATTTTCTTCTAATGAAGAACGTAACGAAATGGGAAGGCTCGTTTAAAAGAAAAAATCTTCCAATCTTCTTGCACCGGATCCTTTCCACACCAAGTTAGAGAGCTAGCACGCCAGCATTGCATTCTTAGGGTAAAGGCAAGGCACCTCGACAGTATCGCCTTTTGTCCTTCTCATTTTGCGAAGACATCATCCGCTTCATCCATGTAATACAATGAGTTATTTTCTCATTTCACAATTTGTAATTTACTGTATACGCGATCAATAGAAGAGTTCAAACGAATATCCTATTTTCAATAGTAAAACAGTTACCTGGGAGTCTGGATACGAGAACATACATATGTAATACATTACGAACATAAACCCGTTATACATATCTTAAAATTCCAAATAGTAAACAAGTTTAGTAATACAAACCAGGGAAACGTTAACATAACAAAGAAGGCAAGATCCATGGGGTTTATTATTCAAGAACGGAAAAGAAACTCCATTTTTGTGCCATTCGATGTAAAAACGGCGCACAAATAAATTTGGTGGGTCATTTTGTGACAGGAGGGGTGCAAATTTTCTGCTTAAAAAATTTGAGCAGAACCTGTAGTTCCTATCTATTTTATTCTCACAGGGTTTGTAAAGTTTATTGTCACATCGTATGCAAATGTAGTTTATAGACTCTCTCTCCTCCGCTTGACACGTAATACAGTTATATTGTGAACTATCATTGACTTTATTACTCTCCGTTACTTTCGTACTTTGAATGCAAAATTAATTTTTTGTCGAAAGTTTAATAAAATCTTCAGATAGATTAAACAAACAATTTTAGAGATTTTGCTTTCGATGTGAGGAATTTGTCTCTATTTAATAAAGTTCTGTTCTATTTCGTCACGGCTTAATTAGAAAGTCCATAAATCATTTTGTTTGAAGAGCAGAAGTGAAGATCTGAAAAATTATGACAAATAGATCGAGCGGAGAAATTTCAGCCAGCTGCTGAACATATCAAAACTTAGGCTGGGTCATAATATGGGATGTAACAAACTTTCATGAATTACAGGTCACTGAGTTTGTACGTAATTTTGCAGTAAAATAATGAGGTTGGGACCACAGGAGTTTATAAGAGGCACCACAACTCCGTACCACCAGGTTTCCAAGTGAGTTTCTTCTCCTTCTCACGGGCCTCTGCGTAAGCTGCAATCGTCTGGAGGGTGTGTCTCGTACCCATTGCTCAGGGACCAGGACTAGGGGCGGGACCAAAACTGGGGACCACACGGGGACTGGGAGGGACGTGGGACGCTAGCCTGTAATGAGATGAGTTAGTCAGCTCTCTATTTCGTTCACATGGGTGGAGGTTGGCACATGCAAGCAAAAATGAGGATGTCACTGATACCAAACGTGAAAACACTCGAACGTCCCAGAATGAAATGAACGTTTCTAAAAACATTAAAATGTCTGAGAGTCAACAGTCCACGCAAAAATAATTAAACTGAACTATACTGACTGAAAATTTGTATCACAAATAGAGGTTTAAGAAAGGAAACAATTCATGGTCTTCGTTCAGAAATTATATGTCAAATAGGCTATAACTAAACCAATGCACAAGCTTCTAATACTTAGTACAACCAGATGGTCCTTAAAATTGCTTTAACTAAGACTTGTATTCACTGTGTATAGAATACCTGTGCTCAGGCATTTTTCCATAGGAAATGAAGGTGGGCTTCAGATATACAGGGTGTCTCAAAAAAATGTACTCACCCTTTAACCGTTGCTAACATGCTGTCTTCTTTGTGTTGCAGGTGTGAGGTTCGAACCTTTGCGAACATGATTCTTTACTCACATTTAATCATGTTCGCAAAGGTTTGAACCTCATACCTGCAACACAAAGAAGACAGCATGTTAGCAACGGTTAAAGGGTGAGTAAATTTTTTTGAGACACCGTGTAGTATGATCTAAATTTGTGATCCTCAAAATTAGTGAATTTGTTGCCTGAGGCACCACCGTTCATAGGAAGGTTCACTGAAAAAGGAATAATGCTTTCAGCTTAGCATGACGCATCACAAGAATAAACATTTTGTGCCATCAAATAACAATCAGGGTTGGAACAGCTGAGCTCAACGCGTGTAACTCCTTGCCTAATCCATGCACTTTAACCCTTTAACTAGCTAATTATTTTCAGAAAACCTTTCAAAAAAATCTATTTGTTACTTTATTAATAGAAAGTAACAAGTGTCTTGACAATATGAACATCGATTTCAAATAAAAATTAGGCTATTTTATGACAGTAAATATCGATTGTACGAACGCAAATGATTGGTCTTTTTGTGGTTTATAACGATCAAATTTTTTTAGAAAATAGAACACGAGATACCTTGGGTTAGTTCGTTAAAGGGCTAAGCATTCTTGCTCTGCAGATATTAACACGTTGACTCCGAAGTGGTACGTATGTGTACCACTTATGTTAGGTTCTGTAATTTTTTCAGATCCTTCTACTGACTATCCGTACAAAGTGAAGTTTTACACCAATCAGGCGATCGGAGGCAACGTGTTAAGCATACATAAAATAGATAATTTTCCCCATGGAGAAATATTCGACAGTCTTTTATAGCCAAACACTAGTGAACGATACGTGATATGAACTTTAAATAAATTATTTGCCACGTTGGTAAGTTATTCTTCAAGTATGAACGTCGAATCAAAAAGCAAAGGTAGTTAAAAATCTTTCCAGTGCAGGAGCTACGTAACAATGCCGCGCGCTGAATAGGTTTACCTCCCCTCACATTTCTACAATCCTTTAAATTCACACGTCAAGAAAACTTACTAAAATCCCTATGACGAAATGCTAAACGTGACATTTCCGTAACCTACCTACATTTCAGAGTTAGCTGTACTTTCGAACCGTTTCTAATCTAAAACGTTACATACACTGAAAACTTTATAGAAGAAACCTTATTACAGTCTCTCTTTGTAGTCTTCTTGCAGTTTTTGTAATGTCACAATCAGATATGGAGAATTAATGAAACGTTCGAAGTGCACATCACTTTCATGTGGTATGTTCTAAAAACTTAGAGAACTACAACGGTGAATATGGCTACTCATGTCATAACCTGTAAAAGGGAATCACTAAAGATCCAAAATTGAAGCACATCTCAACGAAACATTTCAATGCCCAATGCATGCTTGCTATGCATAAAAAAGTAGTCGTTCAGGAGTCGATTTCACAGATTGTCGCCTCAGTTCTTTCAAGAAATTAGAGGATGATAATAGAATGTTATCTTCTCAGTCTGAACAATGTATCGCTGTCCAATTCCATTCTCAAAAGTTTATGAATGAAACAAACAAATCTTTACTCGGTTATAAATCGGTTTTCAAATCGCATGGCTCACATGTTCAAATTAATGATGCACAAATTAAACAAGCACTGCGGATTGGATCAGTATTAGATGTTCACATGTCGTCATGAGGTGAACTATAAGTTAAAGAGAGAAGTAGAACAACATTGCACTCTGTCAGTTAGTGGTCAGAGAAACTGAGTACCTGAGTCAAATGTTACACCCGTGGCAGCCGTAGCTACTGAAGGAGGCAGCGCGCGTCGTGCGTATACTTCGAAGAAGATAGTTAACAATAATTTTCGCCAATTTTAAATATCTTGCTTTTAAACCAATTGGCTAATATCGTAGCTCTTTGGTAAATAATTTTCCACTCCAATTAAGGCCCAATAATATCAGTGATATAATATCGTAACGATTTAATGCTGCTGAGGTGTTATCCCAGAATACACTGTTTTTGCTTGAGTCTGTTGTCCCATGTGGTTACCACTTGACCACCGGAACTTATGTGCTCACTTGACTGTTATTCTGTCTAGCGCCGTCTGCCCCAGCGTAGCTACGACTTGGTCGCTCACCCAACACTGTGGGGAAAAATAAAGAGGTACGCACCGCAGGCCTTCCACATTTGAACCCTTTTTTTCTTGCGACCCATTCTGATTGCCTCCAGAGCCGCTTCCATGTCTCTAGTATTCAGAAGAAACTTGCAGAACTAAAATCCACGACTGAAGCACAAATAAAAAGATTGTTTTAAATTCAGTTCTATGGAACTTGATCAAAGATGATATTCGTGAAATGCACGAGAAAGAGGCCTCGTGGTATTAGTTTGGATTTTTTTTACCTGAAATAGGTTTGCATTATTTTGCATCATATAATATTGAATATAGTATTTTATGATTCTCAAGCGGATAATTTCAACACACTATTTCTAAGATATTTCGGGCATATAAATAGCAAAAATTAAGATGCACGACACAGATGTGCACAAGTGAGAGCAGGACGGAGGCGACCTCAAGACGAGGACGAGAGCGGTAGAAAGATGAATCAAATGAGAGAATATTTAAAGGCCTATATATAAACTACTAAACTCATCTAGCCTTTAGCACGTTAAGTGCGAAGTGACCCACCAGTGGTTCTGTAATTCTGTAATTTTTTCAAAGTTTTCTAGTGACTGTATGTACGAAGCAGAGATTTGCACCGGCTAGGCAACCGCGCTTAATGTGTTAATTGCGTTGTCTCCTATTGGGTTCCTCGACGATCCCTTACTCTCTAAGGCCCTCATTCCGAGCAAGACAGAAAAAGATATTCAATATCTGCTCGGAGATAAGAGATGTCTGAGGGTTGGGACTGCAGAGAGATAGAGATCACTATAAGGCATTCTCTAAACCGTTGAACGTAATCTATTGTATTTAAAAATCGATCATATACTATAATACGTTCAAATTATTGTATACCCTACGATTTACTTAACTTGTAATATGAGGAAAAATCAGCATAAAGAATTGTGTTCTGTTAACCGGAATTTCATCCTCATCCGCCGATACCAGTCTCTTTCTACATAAAACAACCTGCAACTACGATTTAAAGCTGAACAAATCACAGAAAAGTTTGAAATACTACGTCTCACCATCCACCCGCAGCAAAGAAAACTTTCAAAATTGTACTCGCATATAAGAAGCCAACATGTACAGTAACCAATAATGATGACCGCGATGGTTGCCTTCAAAATGTCCTCAGTACTCCTAATGAAACACTAATCATGGGAGACTTTAATCTGCTTTTGCGGGTTTGATTGAGGAGCACACGCGTGACTGAAATGTCTGAGTAATTAAGGTCCGTGCATGTGACTGAAATATCTGTGTGACTGATGCCTTAACTTTAGACGGCGTATGACTTAGGTAGTAACACAAGAATAAACCCAACGGCTCGTTTCTTTTGCCATATTCTAGTCTGTTCCTTAAGTCGATCTTCAGCTGATGACTTTGTCGTTCATTATATTTTAAGCTTCTGATAAACAGTCAAGTAAAAAACATGCAAGCAGCCAGCCGCACAAAGCATCGTCGACGTGTAAAAGTAGAACATCGAAAAGTATTTTTAGATGACACAGCAGCACCGACCTGGCCATCAACGTGTGCACGGTGTACGCATTCGGTGCGCCGAGCGTTGCAGCAGGCAACAATCATAGCCTTAGAAAGTTAAAGTGCGTAATTTACATGTTCTTATGTGTAAAAGGTAAAAATGATGAACAACGATAAAGCATCGGTTTGAGTATAATTGAACGGGTCAGTATTGGTTGATTTTTAATTTTTTTTATTAACTGTGCTTGATATTACACCGCAACGTTTAGCTACTGCTACTTGTAACCTGTTTTTCAAACGACTTTTCATGATAAAATTGAAATTTAACTCAAGCCGTCTGGACCTTGGATATCTCATTCAAGGTATTCATTTTTGCAGGCGTGATGTCATTGTGTAATTACCTCAGCCATAATTACCTAATATTTGTGTCCATACGTTCAGCATAATTAGCGACTAGTATTTTTGGAGCACCACGACTTAATCTACCTTCAAATACCTGGAATCATTTGATACATCAAACTACACCGTAAAGCAAAAATTGGTAACACTTGACATTCGGTTTAACTTAAAATAACAGAAATAATAAGGTACATACGGCACAACATGAAAAAGCATGGCTGGATGAAAGCTAATTGTCAATTTTGTACAAATCTTTGTCAAATCCATTTATTCCTCGAATGGTTATCCGCTCTTTTTCTTTTTCTATAGTGATTTACGTATGTGAAGGCATCTGACTACTGTCAGAATATTGGAAACCATATCAGAATATCGCAAAGATAATCCATCGCCCGCAAGAAAGTGTGTTGTAAAAACGCAACTGATAAATGCGTAAGAGAAATAAATTTTATTACATTGATGTATATATGAGATATACAATGACTTTTTAATTGTTAATACTAACATCTTAGATTTAGTGATTATGCTTCCCAAGACTGTTCCCGACTATTCTGTGACGCGAGGTAGAGGCTCATAAAGACACGTTGCGATGATCTGGAAGTTTGAGGAAATAGTTTAGTCAATTCAGTCAGCCTACTTGGTCCCTGCGTCACAAGCTTGGAAAATTCGAGAGCTGCTTGGCTCTTCGAACCCTCGAAACCACGGGCATGGCAGCACTAGGACAAATCACTAACCGTTAGCTACAGTGGTACTGCAAATACAGCGTTGAATATACGACTGATGCAGACACTCATTCATTCAAAGCTCGTTATGAGCAAAAACAGCTGTTCCAATTCCCAGTTACAGTCAGTTTTCAACGACCTCATGAGTCCAAATTGAATGAACTTTTATTTACCAATACCACGATGAAAAAGGAAACACAAATACATTGATACATTGAGCATAAAAACCCTGTGAATTAAGACAGCGTAAAACTCCGGTAACTTCCAAGACAAGCCTGGCATGTTCCGCCCCACATCATCACGTGAGCGATGGTTCTACTTCATAGCTCTTTTCGCCTCAGTTGTTCCCATAACACAGAGCTTGTCTAAGACACGTAGAAATTTTGTGAGTCAGAAAATGTACACACACATCGGTGTTTTTAACAAATTATAATCGAGAGCTTCAAGTCGGGCTCCGGAGCGTCGTTCAGAAACTTCAGTTGGAAAGTGTGAACAAATCTCAAGTTACGTAAAATACGTCATCCTCAACAGTCAACGGTGAGGATTTCCAAGTGCTTGCAGCAACTGAGTTATCTAATTTCTTCTAGTTTTAAATTATTACTGAACATGAAAGCTAAGAATTTTTTTTAAATACCTAAAATTATACATCTAAATGTATATGAAAAATGCGTCAGTCAGTTAATTTGCCTTTAGCTATTTATCGACTTTTGTACTACAAGCCAAAGTCACTAAACAAATGGTAAAATGAACTAAAATTGTCTAAAAAGAGTTAAAAACCAATTCTAAACTTCGTGAGTAATAATACAGATATTCTAATCTGCTACGCTTAGGTGCCAGATATATTAACAAGCCTTTCGTGTTGTAACCCTGAAGTGAAACGTCGCCTAGCTTTGAAAATATTTTGAACATTGATCTAAATTACGCCCCTTCAGCTTCTGTCTAGTATTATGTTCTCCATTGAAGGCGGTTATGTTTGCAACAAACCTCTAGGAATAAAACCTTAGGATATACAAGCCATCTATTTCTCCCACACCTATCGCTAACAATTCAATGTTCCACTAGAACTCACTTGCCGAGTACCCGAGGTCAATTTTCTTTCCGGTGCTCAGAACGTGCACACACCTGCTGTTCAACATGGCGTAATGTCTTCTGCTGGTATCTTCCGCTGTATTGTGATTTCAAAAAATCAATTTCTACCGTCTATTTGAGTGACAACAATGAATCATCGGCACAAGAATTACAGTTCACAAAGAGGAAGTTATAATGTTCAAAACGTCTCGGACGGAATTTTAAATTTTGAGTGAAACTCGAACGAAATTCGGTAAGAGGTAATTCCTGAACGAGTTAGAAAGAATGTCATTATTCAATTTGTACCTATAACCAAAATTTCGTGTTGATATTATTGACTGGGAATAAACTAAGAAGATATAATAGTGATTGAATTAATTTCAAATATTGAAGTGACATCAGGAAATCGCAAAACAGACTCGTTCAGATGAAAGAATTTTGAAAATAAAACTTTCCACCTGGTTACACATAAAAAGCGACACTGAAATATTGACACTCAACAAAGCAATGAAACAATGCAAACATGCAGATATGGACTTAGGAAAACTATTAAACGACACTGTGCAAAACACAAGATGTGACATGTTTGATTTATTCAGTCAAATATTTCATTACCCATTTACCCTGAGTATCAGTGACCGCTGTACGCCTCAGCTGAGTCCTCAAAACAGCGGACACACAATCTACTCTTTGCTGTCTACGAAACTACGCTCACAAGGAGCGCTTTCTATGTATTGGCAGCTCATTTACAATCACTATAACGTCTAATTCATATTATAATAAAAATTAATAATTCAGCAGGGCTTGACAACAACGAAGAAACACCCCAACCTCACTGGGCATAGCGTGTTACTGACAAGCTGCGTTGCCACTCACCGAACACTAAAAACCCAGATAATGTGCTGAAACGCACCCAGATTAAACCTAAAAAGAAAGCTATTAGAAAATGCGTCTAATTAACTTAATGATAAAATTTGTATCATGATAAACTGTGCACAAAATTTAATAGGTACCTCCCTAACAGTGTGCTTCTGAACCATCCGTTGGACGCAACTAATCTGACAACACAGTTACTTCAATTTTGCTAAGCACTTACAAACTTGCTCCCGACGGAAAGTTAATTGTCAATTTTGTACAAATCTTTGTCAAATCCATTTATTCCCCGAATGGTTATCCGCTCTTTTTCTTTTTCTATAGTGATCTACGTATATGAGGGCAAGGCACGGGATGTTCAGTAAAATAACGTGTTATTGATCAATCTTTTGCTACTTTTTCATGTAATATAACAATATTTTTCAGCCATACATGAAATCAACATAATAAATTTAGCACGGACAAAAATTATTGTATTTTGTTGTGTTTTCATAAGCAGCAAGCATTGGCCTGTTAGCATTTATCAACACACCGTTGGAAGTAACGTAATAGCAGTCATCAGAGTTTTAATTATCCTGCCGACACTAATCTTTGAGTTCAGCATACTTCAGCCACGATGACATAAAATTTTGGGTAAGACACTTTCTTTTTTATGTACTACTTTCTGCCAATACTTCGTCAAGGTTCACAACTTTAGTTTGAGAATAATTTGTACAAATGTTGCTGAAAAAATAATTTATGTTGTGAAATACAAACCGCACATACACTTAGAATACGGTACAGCTGTCACTTAACTTAAACTTTACGGCCAGCTACAGCTGGGACCTATATTACGGCCTTTAAAAACACACCCGTTTCCCTCCAAAACACACCCACATAACACAGAGTGGATCTCAGTTTTTGCCTGTATGCCAGGATCATCTAAAACAATTGATCATTGGCCACCCTGGGTCATTCCATGCAAGGGAACGAGCTAAGCGAGGGCATCAATGGGAGAAGTCTGCTTGTCATAAACAGACATTCAAGCTTGGAAGGTCAAACTCTGATCCATGCATGCACTAGGAAATTCTTCATTGCCATCCATAACAATCACGTTGCATTCTTCATCCAGCCATGCTATACTTGCATTTGTTCAAACCATACTCTTTTGTTAGTTTTTCAATTTCCTTCTTCCACTTTTTGCAATCCTACTCCAGTTCTTCACCTACATTATTTCTCAATAACCAGTCGTCCATAGGTCTCCCAATTCTAACACAAACTATTTTGTGAATTTTAAACTTTCTTGCATGCTCCCAGCAAATTTTATCTCATAGACTTTCACTCAGATTTCATTTAAAAATTTTGTTTAACCCACCTTTTATTCTCCATTCGCTCAATTCTCACCTTATAATTCAATACAGCCTTTACCATTCTTTCAGAAAACAGACTCCATCCCAAATCCCCTCTAATAGCTTCTACAACCGTCCATTTTGGGGGGCTCCCCCTACTTTGCAGTACCTCCAACTTTTCAAGGTCTTGTCCAGTCTATGCCATAACATTCATACTATACATTAACACTAGGTACAGCAACATACTTCCACATTCATTGAACACATTCATACTTGTTTGCTCTATATTTAACTCCATTGCTTAGTCTCCAATTATCTTGATTTTTTCCGACCAGGAATCCGTGCATAAACAAAACACGCTCGTTGGAAAGCGGCACGATCGAGTTCAAAAAGGAAGAAAGAAATAAACAGTCATTAAACGAGACATGAACATGTCCAATAAATGGGTAAATGTGCCACATACATGATTTTTGCATCAATAATTTCTCATTCGACTGTGAGAGTGACAGAATATGCAAATTTTTGGTTTACCGTGAAAACTTTCAAAAAATAAAAATAGACTTAGAGCAATTATAATATAAAAATCCAAACCCATAAACCCATCATCACACTGAAAAACCCAGATATGGGTGGAAAAACCCAGCAGTTGCAGCCCTGGACACAAGCAGAGCAGCGACACAGCGTTGGCACTACACCACTTGGCACTCGACACACCAACAAGAGAGGGTCACTTTCTATTAAGGGAAACACATAATGAGAGGAAAATATATTTTTAATAAGAAGTCGTCAAGTCTAAGCATGGGAAAGTAATTGCATGGAGTTTTCTCAATTGTAGTACTGCGATTTGACATGAAGTAATTTCCTGGGGTATATTTCAGTCGTGAATACTTTGAGATAAGGAAATAACTGCACAAATATATGTATTTCGCAGTTATGGTACCACAGGTATGGTCTTAGAAAAAATATTATTTCCTAGTAGGTACGGGTACTGGCGTAAAAGAGCTTACACCCGTTAACTTTGTACAAAATATACGTTCGTTACTATTATTCTTATTAATGTATTAAATAAACTCAATTTTAGTTGTAGAATAGATAACACAAATATATGATGATGGGATCAAACTATAAAGTTTGATTTATACAATCTTAATATGCTGTCAGTCATGTATTGTAGAGCGAGTTCCGCACTGTCTGATACGATGCCCTGCATACAACGGCCCTGCCTGGTGATCACGAATATAAAGAAAGCAAGATGGTTTATTCCCATCTCTTTGATACACAAAATATTCAACATTGACTTTTATAAGAGTACATCCTCTCAGTATAGGTCAGTTTAAAATGGGAGTTTTCTCCCTTCTAATAGTAAATTGACGTTAAATCTCAGTACGAGAGCAAAATTTCTTCTCGTCGATATATCTAATTAACGGTTACCTTCTTACATTGCCGTTAATTTGGTCAGCACTTTTGCAGACTCATAGCCACTGAATCTGCAGATGCAAACAAAATATCAGCCACATTTATGGAGCAGTGTTAGAAAATTCTATTTTTTCTTGCAATTACATAACAAGAGCGTTACCAACACAACTACAGGGAGCAGTGTGAAAACTTGTTTTGAATGCTAGCACTCCAGAAAAGCTGAAAACTAACAAGTTAGAATATTTACTACAGTACTTTGATCACGAATTGACCCAAGATATTCGTTGATTATAATCACTTTTAAAAATCAAGTCTCACCATTCTCATAGAGCTCCGCCTGACAGCAGCACGAGTTGGCGCTGAGCTAATCCTTGGTCTCAACGACCTCTCGTGAGCTGCGTCACAAGGCCAGTAAAAGTCATCCAACTCCTGTCAGTATCTGGGCAGTAATATGGATACTCACCTCAACCCATGGCGTGGTAAGAGAACCTGAGATGTCTTTATGAACAGTTTTATAACAGTTTACATACAGAAAATACGAAACAGTGGTGCATGTCCAGTGGAGTAAAAAACTGATCAAATAAAGTTTACCACCTAATTTTAAGAAATTCAAATATTTCTCCAATATCTGTGATTCCACCACTACAATTCTCCTTTATACTTACGCCTACAATGCATTTTTCCTTGTTACAGGCATACTGGCCAGATTATATCAGCACATTTACTGCCGATGCAAAAATCATGACGATGATTCCGGAAACACAGCACAATTTGCTGCATTGTCATACTGACCGCTGTACTACCATACTGATCACATGTGTACGATACTGATCACTATTATTAACACCATTCTGATCATAGCAATAATATACTGATCACAGGCACAATATACTGATCTCTGTTCTATATAACACTATATAATCACAATAACACCATAATTATCCCAACAATATTATACGAATTACCGTAATGTCATACTGATCACACTACTACCATAATGATCATGCCAGTACCACACTGACTAGAGCAATACAATGCTGATCACAGCAACATTATACTAATGACCGTAATCCCGTAATTATGATAATCTAATACTTATCACAGGTATACCATACGCATCCCAACAACCGCAATACCATTAAAACCAATGCAACACCAAACTATGGATCCTAATACTACACTGCTATATAAAGCACATGTTTGTACTCCAGTACACACGAAATCTATGAATTGTGTAGCAACGTAAAATTCATTTTAATTAATCAACTACGGAATCGATCTTGAATAATTGAACGGTTCAACAGGTCTTTTTTACTGAATTACAGTACAAGTCCCAGGACAATAAAAAATAAAACGCAGAGTTGAAAAAACTTTATTCCTAAGAAGAAGCAACACAAAGAAGACTCTGGCTCGCAGCCAACCGACGCACAGACCGCCGTTACTACACAGCACAGAAACTGATCAGCTACAGCATTCATGCATGCATAAAAACAAATAGTAGCTTACCTTAACTCTTAGTCTATTGACAGTAATTTTCGGTGCAGCTACCAACCGTCGCGTACCAGTAAGCAAAGTTATCTTAGCAGTCAGGGAGCGTGACGGCAGCGACAGGTAACGTTATCTTTGCATTCAGGGAGCGCGATGGTAGCGACAGGTAACGTTATCTTTGCATTCAGGGAGCGCGATGGTAGCGACAGATAACGTTATCTCTGCATTCAGGGAGCGCGATGGTAGCGACAGATAACGTTATCTCTGCATTCAGGGAGCGCGACGGCAGCGACAGGTCACGTTAGTTGACAAATTTCAGGATTCATTATTTCACCATAAACACATTCAATTAAAAAAGAAAACGCTGCCAACAAAAAGCTATTCTAGACACTATGGAAATCTTACAGAAAGAAAATTACGCTGCACTCCAGACCAGGAGAAAAAAATTGTAATATACGAGTAAATGAAGAGATAAAGTTCGTCACAGCGCAGTATTACAGAATTTTTGAGTTTATAAATATATATTCAAGATAATCAAATCGTAACGAGTAATAAAAACATTCAAATCACTAAATTTTTACGAAATGCAAACTTATAAATAACACTTCGTGAGTGGAATCATAACGCCACAAAAAAATTAACTTATAAGCCTTGTTAAATGTAAGCAAAACTGTGTCACACAAATCACCTTTTTCAAAATCACTGAAAAAAAAGAATTGCCTTGTAATGATGAACTTACTCGCCATTTGACTAGCAATAATTCGCATCCACACAGAAACATTAAAATATTTCTGCCGGTAATTCAACAACACATCTATAGGGTGTCCCAAAAAGATGTACTCACTCTGACTTCCCAGTTCTCATGCATTTTATGTTCAAGTAAATGTTTATTGATATACATACAATCGTAAAAAGTTCAATTAAATTCAGGAAAATGAATTTTTGTAGAAATGATTATCTATTGTAAAAAAAAACAATACATTGGTAATCGTCTGTCAACGAGTGAGCACATTTTTTTGGGGCACCTAGTAAAGGCATAGACGATCAGCACCAACGGAAGTCCTTATCATATTCTGGTGAGTATTCTCAAAGCTTTTACTCCTTCACATCCTAAGTTGGGCTCATCAATAGCAACCAAATTTTCATCTAAACACTTACTGCTACAGTGTTAAATTTAAGCGTCTCTGTCCAATTCGAGAACTAATTTATCGTAGCAAAAAAGTGTGCAGTTTTCACACCTAAAAATTCAATGCTGCACAGTTTTCGATGTCTTTCGAGTACTTAAACTGAAATTGAAGAGATAAATACTGCATCTGATGTGGGTAGATCTACTCTGATGGAAACATCAGCAGGCATAGTAACATTACAAGTTGAAGTTTGATAACGTGCAGGAAAAGCTCATCAAAAACCCGCACAGTAGAAGAATGTTGGGATCTCAGCTCATGAGGCCAGATCGAGGTTCATAAAAGCACGGCTTTGATCACACCAATACAATATTACAACACTATGACTAATGAAGAAAAGCTTCAAATCATAAACCCTGAAGTAGGAAGCCACAACACAAAATTATCACTAGACTAGTCTAAGCGAGAGAAGCGTAAGCGACTACATGCTTCAAACAAAAATTAGGGCTACATTGAGCAAAATATGCGGCGTGCAACTGCCATCGACTCCATGTATATAATCTACAGATTACTTTAACACAGCAACGCCTTCAGTTGAACACTGCAGCGCTAAACCGTTTTACAAAATCTTCAATATCCATACAAAGGTGAGTCACGATATAGCTTGTCATTAAATCGTATTGGAATCATCTGGGAGACAGCAATACTTGAATATAACTAATACAATGCCCCACATTTTTGTTTTGTTTAAGACATTGTCTTCATTCTAAAACGCATAATAAATAACTAGTTTGACAAGCATATATGTATTCCCGTGTGAAGTTGCAGACAGAATCCTCAACATGCAACTCAATTCGCATTTTGAAATAAAAACCTTGATTTGAACGGAACCTATCCTTTAATTTTTAAATTAGAGGGTGGATGGATTGCTCTTCCACAATGAAGGAAGAAAAAGAAGTCCTCCTCCCCCGTCTATGTTATTTCAATTACTATATTCATCTTTTTTCATTTGGTAACGAAATTTTTATTTTCTGAGGCATCTTTAAAAAAGACGTGGTAAAGTTATGTTTGTTGCGATGTTAATTCTGTGTGTAAGGGTACAAAGGATTTGAAAAATAAGTTTTCATAATTCCGTAACGGCGCAATCAATGGAAACAAGGAACTCGTATTTTTTTACCTTGTCAATTATTTCATTAAATTTTACTAAGCTCAACAATAAGGAACACGAAGCACAGAAGATAGAGTTCCCACAAAATGAAGATTATAATTAGACGAGTGCACAAGACAAACTAAAGTTTACTGAATAGATAAAAAAATCTGTAATTATTGCTAACAAAATAATCACCAGAAATAACGTACCCACTTTGGAAAGATGTAAGCGAGTCAAAATGTGAAGGAAATAACGTTATTTCTTAATAGAAAAATTAATGAATATTTCTCCATGGTCATAAATACAGAAATTACTAATTAGTGACTGCTGGCAACATACATGCTCCGAAAACATGACAAATGAAAACGGGGATGTAAAGAACTCTACCACGCACAGGCACACACTGAGTTGCACAGCGTTACGAGGAGCGTGGTGAGTGCTGTCACGTAATGCTAGGTCTGCATCTTGCCTTCCTTCAGTTCTTGGTGTCAGCTGATGGTGAGTATGAGGTAAGGAACAGAAAACGGAGATAAAAGGAGACGAAACAAGATGAAAAAAGGAAGGTAGAACAAAGAGAGAAGAAGGAAGATGGGGTCAAGAAAAAAGGTGAAAGAAATAATAAAAAATGTGAAATAAAAAATAAAAAAGAATGAAGAAATTAAAAGGAGCAAAATGAAAATGTATAAAAAAGAAGTACGAGAAAGTACGAAAAAGGATTGTATAAGAGGAAGTGTGAAAAAAGGATGAAAGGGTGTGCAAAAATAGGAAAAAAGGAGTTTAAAGCAAAACTAAACAGAAGTTTCTATAGATTTCCGCCATTGAACATGGCTTCACAAATAATGAAGTATAATCAAAATAAAGAAGTATTTTCAGTTTGTATTGCTTTAAAAATTGTATTGGTCGTATTTGCGGCCAAAAATTTATTAATGCCACACCAAATATTTCTACAAACTCTTACGGCTGGTTTTTTGTACGTTTTTATTTTTCTAATATTTTTTGTTTTTCTAATATATTATTTTATTTTTCACAGTTTCCAAACTGTAAACATGAATTTCACTTCATAACAGTAATCACGTAGCAAAAATATCAGAGCTAGAATTTTTTAAAAACTAATATTTTTGATATCAAAACATCAATCACAAAGCAAAAACATTTGAGCAGTTGAACTCTTGCTATAATTTTGATATGAGAACTTGAATAACGTAGCAAAAATACGCGAGACGTTGAAGTTAGCACTGCGTGATATCGACGACTTGACTGGTGCCAGGGTACGTCGGGAGTGCAAGCTGGTACTTCTGCTCCAGCTGTGGTGGTACGAATCTGCCTCCCAGCATGTGGTACTTGCCTGTACCAACATCAAGACTGGGTACTTATTGCGACCTTATATATGTGGACACGATTAATTGATGGTGTTATGAAGGGGACACGATTAACTGATGGTGTTATGAAGGGGACACGATTAACTGATGGTGTTATGAAGGGGACACGATTAACTGATGGTGTTATGAAGGGGACAGGATTAATTGATGGCGTTATGAATGGGACAGGATTAATTGATGGTGTTATGAATGGGACAGGATTAATTGATGGTGTTATGAATGGGACAGGATTAATTGATGGTGTTATGAATGGGTCAGGATTAGTTGACGGCATCGTTCTGAAAACTTAATCTCAATACGAGCCAATATAACGCTAATTTTATATTTATCACAGCTTCAATTTTACTATTTAGCTTTGAATCCGCAGAGGAGTGCTGGGCTAATTATAATGCATCCACTATTAGTAGGAGTTCTACTTCAATTATAACGCATCCATCACTAGTAGGAGTTCTACACTAATTATAACGCATCCATTACTAGTAGGAGTTCTACTTCAATTATAACGCATCCATCACTAGTAGGAGTTCTACACTAATTATAACGCATCCATCACTAGTAGGAGTTCTACTTCAATTATAACGCATCCATCACTAGTAGGAGTTCTACACTAATTATAACGCATCCATTACTAGTAGGAGTTCTACACTAATTATAACGCATCCATTACTAGTAGAAGCTCTACACTAATTATAACGCATCCATCACTAGTAGGAGTTCTACACTAATTATAACGCATCCATCACTAGTAGGAGTTCTACACTAATTACAACGCATCCATTACTAGTAGGAGTTCTACACTAATTATAACGCATCCATCACTAGTAGGAGTTCTACACTAATTATAACGCATCCATCACTAGTAGGAGTTCTACACTAATTATAACGCATCCATCACTAGTAGGAGTTCTACACTAATTATAACGCATCCATCACTAGTAGGAGTTCTACACTAATTATAACGCATCCACTGAAAGAAGTCGCAGAATGATTGCAACACTAGTGCTGGATACACGCACCATCAAAAACTCGTTCAATTAGCTTCAAAGTTTGGTAAGTAAGTCACTGGAAGAGAGGGATGCAGCCTCCAGAGTAATGGTCGTCATAGCCTGGGAGAGGCTGGGCGGAAATGCTACATCGTCTGTGAGTACAGCTTCTATTACGGGTAGAGAAACAACCCTTTCCACACAACTTATCCTTTTTACGAATTATAAGACTGTAGCCGTCGACGATCTTCATCAATTGAGTGATCGTAAAAAATATTATCGTTTTTCTTAGTAGAATTGCTAACACTATTCGAATGTTCAGAGGACAATTCAATGTTAGTGCTATTGGTGTTAATAGTAACTAATTTTAAGGAATTCGCTTCATTTTATAAGCAAAAACTTTTTGACATCGACTCGTTTGTAAGAATGGGCTTGTAAGAATTGAATAACTGCTGAAGTAAAATCAAATTTGAATGGCAGACCATTAAATTAAAATATGTAAATTCTTTACAAAGAACTGTACACAATAACGGTGTAAAAACAATTTTTTTAACCTTATGAGTATACATGTTTTCAATCATGCATTTTATGGAAAATGTTATGAAAATAAAAATGTATTCTGGCTTCACAAGCACAGGTTTAAAACCAATTCTTTTAAGGTTGGTACAAACAAAACAACTAATGACATTAACTTGAAACATCCTTTTTAAACTATTTCGATGCCGTTCTCAGGTTTACGTCTAGACCCAATTATATACTTCAACAGTTTAGTACAGCTGAAAACCATTTGATGTTCCAACATCAGTAACAGCAGAGTTGAAGGACACAGACATAACCTTAACACTTTCACAAATTTAAATCGAATAAATAAGTTCAGGTTGATAATAATAAACAAGTTCAGGTTGATAATAAGAACAAGTTCATGTTGATAATAATAAACAAGTTCATGTTGATAATAATAAACAAGTTCATGTTGATAATAATAAACAAGTTCATGCTGATAATAAGAACAAGTTCAGGTTGACTCACAAAACATGCTCTTAGCTGTGTACTCCCGATAAAATAATTTCGTCGTAATAATACACATGATCCCAGTGAACTGTGAACATTCAGAGATCTGCTTCTTGATACAGTCAATTAAGTCTGGCAGGTGCAATCACGTTTGCCAACCACTCACTTATACATGAGTGAGGCATCACCTACTGACAACTGAACGTGACAGAAGTATAACCAATAAGCGCAAAAACAGCAAGCAACGTGAAATTAAAAAAAAATCGTGAACAATTAAAAAATGAGAAACCATTGACTTTTATTCATGTGTACTAAATTCATTGATAGAAATATAGTATCTTTCTTGAAAAACATTCATTTGAAAACACATTCTGGTAAAACTAGTCTACGAGGCATTGAATATAAAACAGTATGCCAATTAAGCGATCAAATTTCGTGCCCTACACACCATCCAGTCAAGAAATGAGGCCATAAGCTACAAATTAGCCATTAAAAATAACGCTATATTCTACAAATTATCTACTAACAATTGCGTGCAACAGAACAGATAAATATGCAGGCAGAACACACCAAGTACTTTACCATAATTACTTTCCTGCTGAGGAGTAAAATCAAGGTATATTCTTTGAAAACTCAGACCCATCACTTGAACACATCACGAGAAATTTTCAAGGAAGGTTTCAAGTTAGAGTAGGACTCACCTTTAAAATACTTGGTACACAGCTTGGGGGCCGTGAGGGAAACAAGCATCTGGGGGGAGATGGATAAACCCTCGGCGGAAGGACCAGTCTCCACGTCCCACCCAGACGGGATGTCCACGCTCACTACCGGAACCTTGGTCTGCACAACACGAAACAATCAGTGATCAGTAAATATTTTTAAACGAGTGTAAAATAAAGTAAATGAGTGTAAAGAAAAAGTATTGCAAATCAACAAATCGAAATCGCTCAGATCTCGCACAAAAAGTTTGGCCGTCTTGTAAGTTGTTCTGGGTATGGACTCCCATAGCAGAGGAAGTTACTCGCCATTTTAGCATAGATACAACTCAAGTTATTAAGAGAGTTGCACTTACATTCTGCTGAAATTTTGTCCACTACATTAATAACGCCAGGGATCACTTCTAATATCACCATGAAGACAAGAAGTTCAATACTAAGCTACTCGGTCGTTCTTTTCATGCCTGACCTTGGCCTTAAAAAAGTACAAGTTGATCCCAAAAAATTTGCACCGAAATTTTTACAACTATTGGTATTTAGAATACCAATTGCATGCATAAGATACATTCACGTTTCATTCATGTATGCTATAACAAACAGAACATCGATCTTAAGCATGCAATCAGTTTTCTCGATACTAAATTTCGATCCCTTTTTTTGGGTCACCCTCTATAACTAGGGACATCTCATTTTTTACGTGAAAAGAACAGAGCAGCAGCAAAAAGCATGTTTCAATATAAGGATATCTCAGTATGTAAATAGTTTCCCCAACGTAATTGCTCAAGGTAGAAAGTAAAATGATAATCACTCGACAAATCATGCCAATTTTTTTCAGCAGGCAGTCTTCTTTTGAAACAATTTACAAGAAAGAGAATTTTTTCACTCCCGAGTACTCATTCATGAGTACTACAAGACATGCTCTTAGTTGTGTCCTCCCGATAAAATAATTTTGTCCACAATACTTCACAATACTTCTACCCCAAACTTCTTAAAAAAAGTGTATAACATACTTTTATTCATTAATACGGAATACTTGAAGATGAAGTGAATAGAAGATTTGGTCAATTACAGCATGACCATAAAATGCTTAATTATTCAATAAACACTAAGAATTTAGAACAAAATAAACGAAACAAATAATTACACATACAATGGATGCAATACGTCCGGAGAATTATACAAAATAAACGGGACACGAATTATATTTATTATAAATAGATAAATACACCAACAATTTTACTCATTAGCGGCCATCATGCCATATTTACTAGGTATTCTTGAGCTGAGTCGATGACTGTAAACCCGCTTTTGAACTGCTCATATTTTAAAATTTATGCCAAGTAACGCTTTAAGAAATCGTTCCTCGAATTTAGCATTTCTTGTTCTTTGATTTCAAGATAATTTTGCTCGCGTATTGCGAAGAAAAGTATGTAATAAATGCTCCAGAATTTGGGCATCAACGGGGTAACATAAAATGGAAGAAATACAAAAAGCAAACAAAAATCACATACCCGGCCGAGCGCCTCGATGACTGGCAGGAAGTGAGGCCTCACAGGGGGCTTGAAGCTGAAGCCGAACACCGCATCCACCACCAGCTGGTACTCCCTGTCCACATGCACTCAATTATTTCTCGTGCATGACATTAGTAAAAGGGAAAATCCTGTGCCAGCTCAAATGAATTGGCAGCATTGAAGTCAATAATGAACCAATAACTTGTTCAATTTGACTCTGTTACACATGAATTGAGAATATTGAAATTTTATTCGAGTCCCCTTTTCAGAAGCTCATTTTTATTTATCTTGTAGCACTGAAATAATTAAAAATAACTTTTACGACTCAAGGTTTGCTTCATTCCATTGTTTTAGGGACGTACGTCACTTCTCAAAACGTGACATAGCTTGAGCTGCAGTCGTCTCTACGGTGACACGTCGTCTGCTTCAGGATGTAATTTTTCACATCTGTCTTCATTTCTCAGCATCTATTTTGAACATAGATTGAAATACTTCACATCAGTCTTCATTTCTCACCGTCTATTTTGAACACATTGAAATTCTTCACATCAGTCTTCATTTCTTACCGTTTATTTTGATCATGGATTGGAATTCTTCACATCAGTCTCCATTTCTTTGTGTCTATTTTGAACACGGATTAAAATTCTTCACATCAGTCTTCATTTCTCAGTGTGTATTTTAAACATGAATTGAAATTCTTCACATCTGTCTTCATTTCTTAGTGTCTATTTTGAAAATGGATTAGAATTCTTCATATCACTTTTTTTTAATATGGACTGGAATTCTTCAAATCAGTCTTCATTTCTCAGAGTTTATGTCTAAAATGGATTAGAGATTTGCTTCAGAGGCAGATATGTGACATTCCTGATACGATGAAACTAAACTACAAGGTGTCCATAAAGTCTCCTATAAAAATCTCTCATAAAGTCTCAACAGCACCTCTTTCACAAACAGGATCCCTGAAACACACAAATGCAAAATGTGATAAAAAACGTTGATAAACACTGAATACACTAGAACAAATCTGAATAAAATATCTTATCAATTGCATTGTAATAAATTTTTGAAATGGTAAAGAGACTTTATGGACACCCTGGATTTTCATTAAACTTGGATGACGTAACTAGACCTCAAAATTTGGGAAGAGGCATACGTTAATTTTTTCAATGATTCACAAAAAATCCTCAATCACTGCCTTGCACTCTCATAAATGAAGATATGATCATACAAGACGAGGTACTGCAAAGCCAAAAAAATAAAACCTAATCTTCACCAATACCTGAATTCCGAACAACGTTGACTGTATCTATTCTGAAACTAATAACATTACATTATTTCAAGAAACATCATCTCACCCGTCAATTTCTAGCAGCGAAGGTAGATCCTCAGAGACGAGTATGTCGTACATCTGGCACTGGCGCACGAGGTTATTGAAGAGGGGCTTGTCGGTGCGCTTGGGGTAGAAGACGGTGGGTGAGAAGTCCAGTAAACGCAAGTGTCTGGCGCACACCAGACCGTCGCCTCCGTTGTTGCCAGGGCCACACGCAACCAGCACTTTGGAGTACGAGCTCGCTGGGTATTTCTATGGCGGGTGAGCGTCAGTCAGTTCCTACTATTAGTCTTGCATACTAATAATCAGAATTATCGTTAAGATCGTTGGTTTTGTTATGCCATGTCTAGGTATTTACAATTTTGCTGGTTTTTAGGAATAAAGTCCTGAGCTTGATAATGAAGATCTTTTGAATTTTTTGCTTGCATAAAAAGATGACGTACACTGTGAAGAGCTTGTCCTGCTGATATGGCACAGAAACGCCACCCAGAGCAAAGCACCAGTATAGCATCTCACATGAGCAATGGCGTGTGCACAGCTGAGCCCAGCCAGCTCCATGAGCTGGTCCACGCTGAACTGATACGAGTTGAAGAGCTCCTCGTCCACAGCCACTGCTTCCTGTTGGTTCAGCAGCCGTACTGACTCGCCGCTCATGGTTGTGGTGGAGCACGCGTCTGACAACACATGGTACAACACATGGTATGATACATGGTACAACACGTGGTATGACACATGGTACAACACGTGGTATGACACATGGTACAACACGTGGTACGACACATGGTGCAACACATGGTACGACACATGGTGCAACACATGGTACGACACATGGTGCAACACATGGTACGACACATGGTGCAACACATGGTACGACAAAACTTCACAATGCAGGCACCATGACGGGGTTACAAACCATTTTTCTCTCTTAACAGAGAATTAACCAGAATTGATCGTTCATTCGATCGAGTACCAAGGCATACTCCCCAAACGTTTGCCACTAATGAACTTCCATTACATACAAGAAGCTTCCAGACCATGTCGGTCATCTTTCAACAACGAATGTATTGATTTGGATCAATATAATACTGTAACTAACGAATAACATGCATGGTTATATAGAAACTTAACGCTGGTCTTCAGTAGCACCCCCTAGGATGCGCTAATGCTATTGGTTAAGAAGCTTTACTAGACTGCAGGGATGCCAGTGCTGCACTCTATTTTCTTTTTAATAGAGAAATTTGGACATAATTTCTTGCCTGAAAGCGGTTTTCCATACATGCATGACCGCGAAACATCGAAAATTTCTTAGTTTTTATCGAATTATAACTGATAAAAAACGGTTCTAGATGAAACTAAATTTTCAGCATAAATAAATCCTAGAGTTGAATGCAGGTAAAATTTCTGATTTTAATTCGTGAAGCCACACAATTGAATAAACTTAATCCTGAACTATCTTCGAATTCAAGTCGTGAGCTTATTGCCGAAACCTAGTCTTTCCTTTCCCAGTATTAGTTCTACTTGAAAAAACTGCAATGCTTACCTCGGTTAGAGAAGAATGTAGTGACAGGGCAGGTCAAGAGAGACGTGGGCGCCTGACAGAGAGACTGGAAGGTGCTGCGTTGTAAACTGAATGCTAGATGAGGCTTCACTAGAACCCTTGGCAACTGCAACACTGTCAACAACCTCACCAACTTCGACATCAATGAAACCACCTCTTGCTTACGTCACAAATTAAATTAGAGGTATTTAAGCATTGTAAACGTCTGTTATCAATTATAAGGATAATATCAGGAATAATAAATATCATCGGAAATAATCAGTTCCTAGAGTCCATTTACGAAGAAAGATCATTCATAAACACAACCTTGAAATAAGTTCTATACAATACAAAGTTTGATCCAAAAAATCTGTTTTGAAAAATTGGTTTGACAGCGTGAATTGGAGACGTCAACGTAGGCAGTTGCTAACAAATTAATCATGTAGGTCATCTTTGACTATTCAGAAGAAACTCTAATTCTCGTATGCTTTCTTAGTGTAAAACTGATCAGAAAAGCCGTTGATGAACAGTAATCAGTCACATTTTGTGTGGCTCTATAGATTCTCAAGAACAACATCCAATTCCTGAAAGCTGTGTAACAGTACAAGTCTGAATATCGCAAAACACAGTACTAGCATTTTCTCTCTGAAGATATAGGGAATATTACATATTTTTGAATAGAATCAAGTCCTTTAAGTTACGAAGACAATTATAATACAATCACTTAATTTATTGTTATGTGACTCCGGGCCCGGAGGGGCGTCACAGATCCCCCCTGGTGTGGGAGCAGCCACACCCACCAGGTGATTCCTTTAGTATACACATTAATGTCCTAATAGATCTATTTTGTGAACTCCTGCTCATTACTTCTCGTCAAGGTAAAACCTTAACACTATTCCCTCATGGTATCCGTGGTCTGGCATGAGAAGTGTGTTCTCCACAAGAACTTGAGCTTCAGCATACAAAAACAAATATAAATTAGAGCCTAATTGCAATAAACAGAAGCCAACACTTAACACGTTGACTCCGAAGTGGTACGTATGTGTACCACTTAGGTTAGGTTCTGTATTTTTTTCAGATCCTTCTAGTGACTATGGGTACAAAGTGAAGTTTTACACCAATCAGGCAATCGGAGTCAACGTGTTAAGTGGCAGGGCATCGGATTGAAATAGAATCACACTGGTGACTAGTTAAGATTTTGTACTGTGGCTGCTGCACACACACTCCCGTCGGGGGTTATGAACACAATTCAAGCATCAAAATGTGCTTAATGTTTTACTTTTCAGAGCTTTCTAGCCTCACATTTTTTAATACGTCGTACAAGCACGTCTGACAAAATGTATCAACACACATAAGATCTACAATACGCACATATGATCCCATGGTCATTACTATGCGTACATACCATGCAAACTGGTTGTCGCAAATACGGACAGCAGTAGTTCGCTGGATCCCAAAGGTCCCAATAGTTACCTATGGCGAGATCAGCAGCTTTTTCAGAGCCCTACATCAGCAAAGAAATATGCTTCCACTTGCAGTTGTAACCATAAATAAGACTGTTGAATTCATTTTTTTAATTATAAGTGATGTATTGATATCAATAGAGAAGTCCCTGAACAGGCATGAGAGGTATTACAAAAGACGCAATGAACCAGAGCGATATAAGCAAGAACAGAAACGGCAGGTGTATGACTGCTGGGGTGCTGTGTGTTATCATTCAACTAAAAAATAAGGGCATAAACTAATTAATTTGCACTAACAGCACGTATTAGTTAATACAGTCTTGTATACTAAACAGTGAGCTAAGAAAGTTAAGCCTAGTCTCAAAATGGCTTCAAAATGTGTATCAGTAATTTACAATCACTGCGAATCTGTACGTCCAACATAATTTAATAATTAGAATCATTTCAATCATTGCATAAGATGCTATTTTGAAATGATGAACTCTAGAACCTGTACCACAGAGAATAAAAGTTAAGTGTACAAAACTTGGCGATGCGAAAGTCGATACGCAAGATAACTACTTCAGACTCTATCAAAAATTAGCCCAAGTAATCATTATTCATCAATTCAAGCATCGTAGCATCAAGAGTGTTAATAATTCTGAAAGAATTCGTTTTATAGAAGCACATCATTTTCATCTCAAGCGATACATCAACAAAGTTATACAGGCAAATAGTTTAGGACTTGACGTTCTTAAAACTGAGAAGTTTAGAGAAATATTTGTTGCCGGCCTTGGCCTGGCTGTTCTCCGCGGCGTGTGGGTTCACAATTTCAAGTCCCTGCAGCGGCGTGAAGGCAACGCTGGAGGCTGTACCAGCGACCTGCCTCTTGACGGTGGTCTGCCCTCCTGCAGCATAGGAGTTCTGGCGTGCTACTTCTTTCTGCAGGTTCTTTGAGAGGCGAACGCGTGTTTTCTCGTCCACAGTCACCTTTCTAATGCGACCAGCACCGCCCTTGCCAATCTGACCGCGTGTGTAGCCCAAGTCATCTTGGTAGAGGTCCTCTTCAAACTCGCCGAACGTCATTCTGTTGAATGAAGTAATGTTAGGTAACTCATAAATAAGAAATGTTAGTCCATCCAGAACCAAGTAATGTTAGTCCATCCATGACCAAGTAATGTTAGTCCATCCATAACCAAGTAATGTTAGTCCATCCATGACCAAGTAATGTTAGTCCATCCATGACCAAGTAATGTTAGTCCATCCATGACCAAGTAATGTTAGTCCATCCATGACCAAGTAATGTTAGTCCATCCATAACTAAGTAATGTTAGTTCATCCATAACGTAGAAATGTAAGTCCATATATAAATAAAACATGGTAACCCAAGAACTGTATGCTAAAAATGAATTTACTGAGAGAGAGGTTATAGCCTATTGCTAGTTTTTCAATTTATGTTTAAGTTCTGGAATTGAATACAGAACATGAATCCTTCAGTAAAATTTTAGGTCAACATTTGAACAAGGACTTATTGTCATTTAAAAACTTCTAATTACCTTAGAAAATATGATCGAGTAACAAATTAAAGACACCATGTATTGCCAAGGTATCAATGTTTTCATTTTCATAGAGATCTAACCACAAGATTTACACAAAGCTGGATGTAGAATACTAGCCCTCACATACCAATAGCTGATTTACTGACATACTAAAGCGATATAATTGATATAAATAAGAATCAACCTTAAACACTTCATATAACTGCCATTACTTGAAAGTTAATATTTTGTTATAGTGACAGACAGCACAGAACTAAGCACACACCTGTTAGCAGCCTTCCTGAAGTCAGTAACAGCCATCCTCTCCTTCATCTTACGAACACGACGGCCGCCTCTCTTCTTGCCAGGGACATCAATGGGAGCTGGCAGTGGCTTGACAGCCTTCACTGGAGGAGGTTCTTGCAGCTTGTCCAGTTTCTTCTCTATCTCTTCTCTGAGGCGGCGGCCCTCGCACCCATCAGGGTAGGCATGCAGGCTGTCAATGCGGGCTGCAATTGTAGCCTTGTTTGCCACAAGACGTGCCATTTTACTGCGCAGGTCTGCACAAAATAAATAACATCCTGCAATTAGTATTAATGCAGCAACACTGAATTAAATGTCTATTCATAGAGTTTTATTATGCTTGATGCCTTACTCTGACTTTCAAAAATTATATTATAAAATTAATTTTTATATCATATAAAGAATCTACACCTAACACTGAGCCACTTATTTCAAGGAAACAAATGAACAAGCCTGCATACAATTTTCATGTACAATCTTTTTTATTTGCGTTGTTTTCTTCTAATTTTAGTAAACTTTCTTCACAAAGCACCATGAGGGTGCAAAATTCAAATTTCAATACCATAAGCAATTACATACTCAAAAATGGAACAGTTCAATGTTAATATTAACTTGAAAGAAATTAAGCAACAAAAAATTAAAAAGGAATGGTACAATATACCACCATGAAGGATGCTGCAAACAGAAAAGATATATAAAGAGAGCCAATAAGCAAAAAAGTTTCATTTAAGATTGTGTCATTTAACCCTTTCAGTCCTGACGGTACTTCTCAGGCATTTTTAATTTAAGCACATTTTAAGATGCCGAGCAACACTTGTGTCTGTGCAAACACTGGTAGTGCAATGCAAGCTACAGCTTGATCAGGACAATGCAGTGACCGTATAACATCACAAAGCATCTTTTTGTAAATTTGATGTTAAAGATGTTGAATAGGTTCTGATATTGGCATTTTGGTACCAAAAGGGTTAAAGTAGACCAAACTTGATATCTCTAAGAAAACACTGAAATTTTCCTCTCAAGAGAGAGTTATCAATCTTTCTCTAGATGTCCTAACGTAAGCCACTCGTGAAGTCACAACACAGAAAGGCCTCTCATCAGCTGAATAACTCAGGTGACAGACACTTTGGCAGCCTGAGAGTAAGTTCATTGTCATAAAAACATACAAGAAAATTAAGATGAAAAACAGAATTGAATTACTAGTGCAGACTCATATCAGTCTGTATCTATCAAAAAAAGAATGAAAATAGTAAGAAACAATTCCAAGCAAGTGTGATCATAAACTTACACAAAATGTAGAAGCTGCAAGAATATTTTTGAAGAATATTAAAGTTTCCCTGCAGCTGAGACAGATAGAAAGTATTGTATGACATTCATAACATGTTATGCTACTACATTTCAGAACATCCATCCTTGAAAGTATGATAGAAATCCTTCAGTATAACTCCAGTAATATATGATAAAAAGTACTATTTTAAATATATACATACCTGGAGGAGCCTCCTGTACCACAGGGCAGTAGTAAATGTGTCCAGTGTGAGGCTTGACAGATGTCTGTGAGAGGCCCAAATGTGTTTTCTTCTCTTTGCCGACCATGAGCACATAACAAGAAGGCATTCTTGAGAGGTTTGTGAGGCCACCAGCAGATCCCATGAGCTTGGCAGCAGTATTTGACCCAACAATGCTCGACAGATTAGGAACAAACAAATTCATTCTGCTTTCAACATATTCAAATATCCTCATCTTGAGCAAATTAAGGTCCTGAGCCAGTGTACAGGCTTCTTCAATTGAGTCCAACTCCTCTTCTGTCAGCATCACACCTTGTGTGGCAGATGCTGTGACACTCACCACCATAATTGTAGCTTGTGTTAAGAACTGACTCAATACTTCACTGTTCTTGACTTTGTCAACATCGTTGCCCAACTCGCGTACAGTGTATAAATACTCTTGAGGGTTCAAAACCAAGGACTCTAGTTCTGGAAACCGTTTTGAATATTTTTCTTTCACAAATTTATGAATAATCCCAATCTCATTATCAATATCAACAGATACATTATTTGCCTCAACAATGAGTTGGTACTCTGAGTCAGTCTCAACAGAGCCTTTTAAATCCTCAGACTTTCTAGTTTTCATAGCATATGTTTCAACTTGCTCTTTAATATTCTTTAGCCTGTCTGAGTCCCATAGCTTGGCCACTTCTCTAACTGAGGTGAGACCTTCCTTTATTTTAGATGAGCCTTCCACTGGAAATGGAACTTTGAACACCTCAGAGCTTTCTCCTTCATCCATGGGCTCTGTTTTAATTTCAGTTTTGACCTCATTTTCAATAGCCTCATCATCTCCATCTTCAAAGTCATTGAGCAACTCATCTGCTAAAGACATCTTATAGATAAAAAATAATACTCTGAAATATGAGAAAATAAATGCTAAAAAAGGGTACTTTTCATGCTAACATTTATTCCATAATAGTTATTTTGGTTTGCACAGCAATAATTGAAGAAAAAACTTCAGTAAACCTAAATATCATAATTCCAATTTCCCAGTCCAGGTATATTATTTTTTCTCTGTGATTATCAATTCCAATATTGAGTATACTTACACTCACCAGTACACAGCATTGTTCATCAGTTGAAATATCACGTGCTACAATAAAATAGCTACATCACACATGTTTTTGCTCTGTCAGAGCATTTCTAGGATTATTTAAGAGTTAAAATATAGCACAGCATGGCATGCCATGCCATACAGATGCAATTCAACCATTAGAGCAACAATATTGTTTTTTGAATCACTGATTGGCTGTTGGGTTTTAGAAGCTGTTTGTCTTACTGTCTCAGTTCCACATACTTCCTTACAGTTACAGTGTACAGTGCTCTCAACAACTTTCAGTGATTGGAGTTATGTTTTTTGTTCTATTGAGACTGTAACCCTAATGAGGCATCCAAACACTCATCATTCAATGCTTTTGGAGGTGTTCATTTTCCATTGCTTGTGCTCTCCCAATATCATTTATCAGTTTAAATGTATTTCTATTATTTTAGAAGTATGTTTAAAGACCTTAAAATGCTTTTAAATGTACCATAAAAGTTTTTAAAACAAGCCCAGGGTGTATTCAAAAGAGATACTTTTATTTTGTACATTGTCACTTAGGCCAATATTAGAGAAAAAAGGTTTTTGTGCACAAAAGAATATAACATCTGGGATGGAGACAGGGGGGGGACACTACTGTACATCACAAAAGAAGCTATTTCTTGATCTCCAGATTCACATTGCTCAGGGCTGGAGCAGATATCACATCCAGCAATCATTTTACTTACAAAAGTAACCTACATTTACTCTAATTCCTTAGCAAAAGTATCTATACATATTTATAAATATCAGCAACATTTTTGAACAAATTAGGACTCCTTTGACACTGCTCTCCCAAGCTATGAAGACTAGGCGCCACATTTGATGCACTACAAGAAGAGGTAGAATCAAAGCTGAAGTTAAGTGGGCAATATAAATTAAACTATTAAAAACTTTTGCAATTATAATATAATTTTCACTTTAATATAATGATCCAAAATATGGCTATTGTCCATTATAGTCTTCATAGATGTATCATTACTGCTAATAATACATCTAATCATTTTATTATTGATTCAAGAAGTACTGCTCATATAATTAAATTTGTCTTTTTCACTTAATCATTATTATTGCACTTAAAAATTTTGTCAAGAAAAGTGTATTTTACTATATGAAGCCAATTAAATTTGTGCTAGATTTCCTCATTTTGAAAATGAAGTTAAAAATTTGAAAAATGCCAATATACATGATAGATATTTGCTTATGTGACAAAGACATAAATTCAAATGCTAAAATATTAGAATATCTACTTAATTAGTTCAACTTTAAATTTCTATCTAGCAGACAACACAAACTAACTGGAAATTTACAGCACTATTTTGTCAACAACATTTTGTATATAAAGGCCGAAACAAAAGACGAACAGGTATAAATATACTTAGACTTAGACTTAGATCGAGGGCCAGCATTTGGCTGGGGCCTTTGTAATGGCCTTTAATTCCCTTCAATACACACACACAACAGGTTGGCATCCCAGAGTTTTTCTCCTGTGAACCAAGGTCATCCAAACTAATTCCTCTGGGGTCACCCTGAGCCATTCCATGCAAATGGACCAGCCAATTGAGGGCATCACTGGAAGATCCAGCTTGTCACAGACAGCCCCTCATGCTTAGCAGGTAGTCATACTGAAGAAAAATGCTTATTCAACATAGGCATAGACCCAAACAAACACAGCACTTATGAAACGTGATTCATATAATGAATAATGAAAAAAACTAATAGAAGGAAGGACTAAATGAAAGCAAGTGTGAAGGAAATAAAAAATTACAAGCAGTCAAGACAATTATTTAAATCTAGGATTCTAAAAAAGTGATTGATTTGCATAACTTTTCTAGTTACAATTAAGAATCAAACTGATACAAAGTCTGAAACAAAAAAGCTACACTGGATCCTTTCACATCATCAATATTTTGTCATTTTTAAGTCTTTTCTTCATGTTTCATAGGTCTAATACAGTCAAGAGTCAAATTATTTTCACAAATTATTGTAACAGTCATATATGCTAATGGTACTGGTAGAACTAGAGCCCTCCAAGTTTCCAAAAGGCTTTCAGCAAGTGTTGCAACACTCAGCCCCAGCCTCAACTCAAGCGGTTCCACTGCAGCTCCAATTTTTGTCAGTGTTTAGGTTTCTCTGGAAATTGTGCACAAAACTTGTATCAGCATTTGTCCAGAGAAATGAGAATCTCTGTCTAAATCTCCTGCTCCACAGATCCTCCATCTTTCTAACAGTGGACAGGAACATGACAAGCAGATACACCTTAGACTTACATTTTGATTTGAGGGCCAGCTTTGGCTGGGGCCTTTGTAACGGTCTTTAACTCTATAATACACACACATACAATAACGTGGCATTCCAGAATTTTTCTACTGTCAGCCAGGGTTGTCTACAATAATTCCTTAAGGGCCACCATGAGCCATTCCATGCAAAAGAACCAGCCAAGCTAAGTCATAACTGGGAGATCTAACGTTTGCATTTCCAAGGAGTGATCACTGATCAGAATGTTTTTAGAACTAAAACGTTAACTCTGAACATCGGATTTCCGCTTCTCTAGCATTAGACTTACAGTACATTTGAGTGTCAGCGTTTTAAATGAACTTTATTTCCAATACAGTATACAGTACATATACATTGGGCTTTGAATTCTTAATGTTAATATCTTATGAATAGTGACGGTGCTTATGAATAAAATCTTCAGAGAAGTAGTGATGCTACGATCGAGATCCCCGTCCTTCTGTGCTGCAATTTAAAGTCGAGGCTTGTAGGGGTGTACCAATGAGCGTGGTTGAGGTGTGGCTTATACTAAACGTCCAACGAAGCAGCTGTTAGACATGTTCTTCTAGCTGTAAATGGTCAGGCATAAATAAACGGTGACAGCTACGGGGAACGAATCCAGGCCTTCCGCATAACAGACGGGTACCCTCACCAGTCGGCCACGCTGGGTTTGGCTGTGGCTTTTGCAACGGACTTTAATTCCCTCTAATACGCATACACACACATACAACAGGGTGGCATCCCAGAGTTTTTCTCCTGTGAACCAGGATCATCTACGTAAAGTAATTCTGTTAATTTTGGGATGGCTGTTGGTTGGCTTGGCCTGGGTTGATGGTTGCCAGTGTTATTAACTAGTATCAGAAGGTAATGTTGAGTCGACTGGTGCACCTCTAGTTGGGGAATTCAATGACAAGACGGGTACTCAGCTTTTGTTTATTTATAGATCCGTAGGGCAGCNGTAATGATAGAGAATATGATCGTAAATAGGATCAAGAATATGATCTGGAATGTGATCAGGAATGTGATCAGGAATGTGATCAGGAATATGATCAGGAGTGTGATCAGGAGTGTGATCAGGAGTGTGATCAGGAGTGTGATCAGGAGTGATCAGGAGTGTGATCAAGAATATGATCAAAAATATGATTTAAAGGGGCAACGATAAGATGAAAGCAATGAGCGCTGAGAGCAGTGCTGAGTGAGAGCAATGAACACTGGGAGCAGTGAAAGCTGAGATGAAAGTTGTGAAGGTTGTAAAGGTTGTAAAGGTTGTAAAGGCTGTAAAGGTTGTAAAGGTTGTAAAGGCTGTAAAGGTTGTAAAGGCTGAGAGCAGGACCGCCAGGTGTGGTGTTATATCTTAAGAGCTACATTCACGTTCACGTTCACGCCGGTTTTGGGTTCTGGGAGTCTTCTCAGGGGTGACCTTTTTATAAAAAGAACCATAGCGACAGTTCTTTCGTACTAAGAATGGTTTTACAAATGACAGCGAATTTTTAATAATTAAAAATTTACAAGAATCTCACTTAAAGTTACAAAAACCTAATTACAAAAATACAGGAAATTTATTGTAAAAAGTACGATTTAATTTGTACGCGATTGATTAAAACGCATAACTTGAAAATGAAGCATGAGCAGCGATGTGATGCTACAATTCTTCCAGGACTAAGTGAGGGCATCACTAGGAGATCCAGCTTGTCATAAACAGCCCCACATTCTTAGCAGGTAGTCACATGCAAGGAAATGACTATTCGACATTAATGTCACTTATTCCACGCATGTACTAAGAAATTTTTCATTCATTCATTCATTTCATCGAACTGCCAAACTCGAACAAGCCTCCAATTAAATTGTTCTTGTGTTTTTGATATCATTTTTACTCAATTTTTTTACATCGTTGAAAAATTTTTTTACTTAGATCGTACATTTCTTATGCCTTGTACTGTGTATGTGTTTTATTTCCTCCTTTCACGTAGGAGACACAGTTTATGACACGATTTTATTACTTTCCTGGTTCTAATGTTCAGTTTACGATTGCTACATCAGTAGAAGTGCTTATCATACGGCCCAACCATTCTTAAATGACGTATTTTTTACTGATAAATGTTCTTTTCTCAACTTACATTGTTCATAACCTATTAATAACAGTATTTATGGTGTCAACGTAAAGTTTACACCTATTAATCAGATCAGCCGTTATATAATGAGAAACCGGGGAATATGAGTAATGTAATGATTCAAAGAGCACGCAACACTATGCTGTTCTAATGTATCAGGGATATTTATTAAGCACTTTAATGCTTGTTGTCCACACAAAACAGCCATGGATTTATGCTCTGTCTCAACATTTTCAGTGTTGCTTTTTTCAACTCCGGCCTGCATTTTTGGGCTGCTGCAGTCCACTAACTCTCAACTGGCTAAATTTGACACAGCCATTTATGGCCTTTGCCCAGTTGTAAAGCTGATACCACAACAACTTCAGATTGGGACTTGGATGTAATTGTCGGCCTAAAAAATAGATCAATCTGCTATTTTATCCTTTGTTTTATTGACCCAATTACAGAGGCTTAATTGAGTAGACTTAGTTCTACCGTGATCTTTCTCTTGAACCAAAAAATAGTGACGAGTCGGACAGCTTTCTAAAGGTATTGGGTAATGACAGGTAGTGCTGGTGGGATTTTCAGCTACCAAACTTTACAGAATTGTTTTTCTCTGGTTTTATTTTTCTTTGCCTATGGGAACTAAATGAGCGAAATGAGAAGACTCCTGAATGTGACTTAACCTTAACTTAATGTGGCATGTTAAATGATTTAGATGATTTTGAGCAGCGTTGAGCCCGTCTGAAACTTCCAGGAGGTAAGGATGACACGTTCCGAAACAGGCCTAACCCAGAACTTCAGTGACGGCAATTGGTGTACTCCACATGTACGGCACGAATATAGCGAGTAGTTAGCTTGAATGCAGTATGTCGCGTGCAATAAGTAGTATGTAGGCAGTGAATTTATATTGACAGTGTAGGTGTTATATACAACTAGCATATCACTTGTAGTGAGTAGATATTGGCATTTCGCATACAGTGAGTTTTATACCGCAGTGATGGTAGTACGTATATACGTAAGTAAGTTTCTTGTATCGAGCAGGTTGCATCCTCAGTGAGCAGTTCTAATACAGTACGTGTTGAATGTTTAAATGTTCCACCTTGAATGTGTTCAACTTTAGTGTGTTTAAGGTTATTGTGTAACGCTGTGAAGAATACTCT
>VCRD01003711.1:6749-50916 GCA_006783055.1 Trinorchestia longiramus
ACAAGCAGGCACACTAATGTACAGTTACACTAACCCCCAACATCCTCAATGAACAGAACTGAAACGCTCGTACGGAGCAGACATCCTGAAGTGCAGACAACAAAGGAACACCACAGAGCACACGATAATAGCGACGGCCACACCGAGCCTCTAACAAAGCCTGCGCTCAACATCTCGCCAAATTCGCCAGTTTTATATAAGATCCTTCCTAAATTGTGCGGCAGCTGCGACAAAAAGACAGCTTAGCGGCACAGCCACGTGCGACCGGGCTCTGCGAATGCTCGAGTAACTTAATTTAGCTCAACTGAATTATAATGGTGGGACTCGGAGCACAAATTACATTCTCAGCATCTGGGGGATATATTTAACATTCAGAAGTAGAGATAAGAAATAAAAGTGAAAAATGTAAGTTAATCTTAGGAGAAACGTGGATTGTTTCAAAAGGAAAAATGAGGATATGTACAGTTGTTTCTTATCTACTACTTCTATCCCTTTCACTTCTTTTTCTACTTTCGTTAGCACATAATGTGTGAAATTCATTCATTACGTTTCATAGGGGGACCAAAAGAGAGAAAAACAGTGTAATCTTTTAGTAATTTGCAAATAACCCGTTTCCAATTCAGAATCCTCATATCCTACTTTCTCTACATCAGGTTGCAAGTTGCCATCATTAACTATTTAAATACTCTAGCAGAACTAATTGCTTCCCCTACTCACAGATCGCATATCTTTCTTCTCAAGTCAGCCAGAGTAGGTCTCTCGCTTCAGCAAGGCACAAATCTCGACCGAATTCTTACATTCGCGGCGTTGGGAGTTGATGCGACTTGTCGCGCCCCCTGCCACTCCGCCATTGAAGGCTAAGTGCTCTTACCAAAAGTTTGTGGGTCTCTTTTGACGGGAGAAACTTTGGAGGGAGCTCTTAGAGGGACCAAAAGTAACCCCTCCAGCCGCCAGTGATGCTAATTAGCTTCTTTTACCTGAAAGTGGGTCATCTGCGAACAACACCTGAGCCTTCCTTACTATTTACATCAAATCTAAAAGTATTCCTTTGATGCATTGACGCATTTTCGCCAACAACGAGGAAATTTAGCGTATCAGTTACCAAGAATTATTTCTGTGTGAAAAATGTCGACTATGTTTTGGCCGGTAGCAAATATTGGAACTGAGATTTAAGCTGTCCAGGATGAAGTGACGAGTCAGGAGCCTCCAAAAGAAAGCAAAGTATTTTTTTGCTCACAGTTAGGTCAGCTGTATTTGCTACGTAAGTTTATGTGAAACACTAGCTAAGAAGGGCATCTTAACGAAAATGGTAACAATTTTCGAGTTTCAGTTTTTGAGTTGTGATTCTTATGATGGCAAAAAAGGGCACGATCGTTTGTAGATATTTTCTCTTTCCAAAGCTCTATTTAGTCTTATTCTAGAATGAAAACTGTAAGAGGAGATTGATTTGGGTTGAAAATGCAAAAAATACCTTATTTATCCCTGAAATCGCTATTATTTCGAAAAAATAATAAAAAATACACGAATAACATGTGTTCTAACTCCAATTTTAGCTGTCATACTATGTTGCGCTTAGTTTCGTCGTACCATGCATTGAAGATTTTCACTAAGATGCCCACTTTAAAAATGAAGTGAGATACGTACTATCCAAATGGCATGTAAAGATACGAAGCCCTACCTAGAAGAATGAGTAGGATTCTCACAGATACAGTGCAGATCAGAAAAGGAAAGCCCGCGAAGGCCTATAGAATTAACAACGCTTCAAGAGTTGATAGCCAGAAGAATGATAGGTGGAGAGATTAAAGATAGGTAATTATTAAATCACAATTTTTATCAGTAAAAACCGCCTGTAATTCAAAATATCATAAACATATGTTACACAGCGGTTCTCCTTAATAATTATAGAAGCAGCATTCCTACTGTGAATGTTCGACAAGAATTAATTTGTGTTCATTAACTATTTCTTAAAGTCATTAAAAAACGATAAACTAAACCAATATGGGTGCATAAGATGAATTACATTCGAATTCTTTTATTAGTCGAAAACCCGGATATTTTTTAGTTATCTAACCCACAAATACCTGATTCAAAGTTTCAGATTCTATCCCTTTGTGTTTCCATAACCCAAATGGGATAGGGCGGTCAAGTTGAGACTTGACGATAACTGCAAGTTAAAAATTGCAGTCGACAACATGACGTCACATCTGCCCCGCTGAACAAACGGTGCGCATCAACCCAAAACTGAAGTATCATGTAACTCGTGCTTTCGTCACGTCTGTGAGAAGCTAGAGGCATGGAACAATAAAATAAAGAGTGTCTCATTTTAAATTGCCACAGATTTTGGGAATCTATCAAAATAAACCCACAAAAGCAAAGCCGAATGAGTGACTTTGAAAGTATAAGGTTATAAATGAATTATTATAATTGATATTTTAATAAACAGAAGTGTTCATATTAGTCTGCTGATGGTCTATCGCACTGCAATCTTAACACGTTTGTTGCGATTGCCTGATTGGTGTAAAACTTCACTTTGTACGCATAATCACTAAAAGGCTTGGAAAAAATTACAGAACCTAACCTAAGTGACCACCGGTGGGTTGCATCGCAACAAACGTGTTAATTATATACAATGAAAAAAATAAGACAACAAACAATGATGGTTAATTCATCTAGATATTTTATTAGCTAGAGAATAGGTTGAACAATACATTTTTCCAACGGCAACTGGCATATAATCTAATAAGAAATAGAATAATTGCGAATGCTAAGGATACCTTATGGGATGAATGCTTCCCATTTAATCACTGAAATAAAAATTCCAACGCAATAACTTTCAAATTGAAGAGTTAGCCGTAACGCTACAAATTTCACGTCTGTTGAAAACTTGCCCTGAGCACAAAATTCATGTATTTTAGGGTCTGTAACACGAGCAAGCCTAGACTGCAACGGCTTGCATAGCAATTTATTTGCGTTACTGGGTGACCAGTTCCAGCGAGAACTGAGTAAACATCTCTGTCTAGATTCCAAAAAGTCATAGCTCGGTCCAAACAAACGACGACTACGCCGAAGGAAAGAATAACAGTTATTGAGAGCGCCTGAAATCGTTGGTTACAACCTGAAGAGACCAGCTGTACGTGAGGCGTTGGGCCGATACTGAAAGTAAGATCTGGCTTCTCAAAAAGGCTTCACGGCTAGTGCAAGCCGTGGTATAATTATCATATGATGGGGTCATGAGACTGTAGAAACAGAGTTTATAGCGTACTTTTACAGGGTGCAGCAACATAACTTCCTTCTTTCAAAACGCTTTGCTTCGAAAAAAATGAAAGTTATGTTGCTGCACCCTGTGTAAGAAAATGAAGTTCTTATCTCTTCCATTACGAACATAACAAAAAATAACACAATAAAAGTTCTTAAGAACAGGAAGAACGCTGCTGCAGTTCTCATACACGTGAACAATTTTGTAGAAAATCAAATGCGTATTAATATATATGACATTAAATTCCTGGTAAACTAGGAAGAAGATATCTTACAAAATGAAGAATAGATATTTGAATAAAACTGTATGTTTTGGTCGACGAATTTCTTGATTTTCAAAAATGATGTGAACAAAATGCTCCCAAATTTCGCATGAGCTTACATGAAAGAAAAACCTCATTGATTGATAATAAAGATAAATTTACTGAAGTATATATTTATAATCCTGAACTATATATATATATATATGTATATATATATATAATATATAGTTCACTTTCAAAAATTATAAAATGAGATCCCTGTATCAGCTGCAAATCTAATGAGATTGAGTTGAAAACTGTATGATTTTGGACACAAGCAAGGTATAGAACATGATCATTTTTTTCCGTGATTGTGATTTTCTTTATGCGTCGCTTCTGGAAGACGCTTTCCTGGGACTCATCAGAAACTGAGAATTAAAGCTCCTTGGTACTTTGAAAAAATACGACGTAAAATATCCAAATGAACAACACGTTATCAGTGGAAGAGCCTCCACGGAAGTATGAATCAACTATGACTTAACAATACGAAGGAACTATGTGAGCTCCCTTTAGTATTGCTTTGGGTCCTTATTTAAATAAGGAAGTTTTGAAGTCGCCTTTGGGTCTCAGCGATGCGTATTAAAGATTGTTTTTCAGCAACATTGCATTTCTGAAACAGTAAATACATCGATCGCTTACATCAGAATTCGCTCGCAAAATCTTGAGACAAACAAATGCCAATTTCAAAAACGAAAACATGATCGCAGGCAACTACATTTTGGCCTCTTCTTTTGCACAAGAGTGTTGTAATGACTATTTGTGAATTGAAGTTCGTGTTAATTTTCCCAGAGGACCGTTTTTCACCGGTTTTGGTTTATGAATGAGAACTGCTATTAATTTAACTCATATATTTAAATAAATAGCAGAAATTGATTCAATCACGAGCTAATTTTTTGCATCGAGACTTATACCCATTAACGAGCGATAAATGAATTTACGAGCATTTTCCATTAAAGTCGTAGTTGCAGCACTTTGTTACAGAATTATGGTCTGGCGACAGAGACAGTCAACACGGTGAGGCAACCTTCGTCTAAGACAATGGGCCTTGTAAAATAAAACTGCGTCACTGAATAAACTAGTAGCTACATATTGAAGCGATGGCTGGCCTGCCGCATGTACGCAAGGGGAGCTAAATTAAGGCGGCATGTGAGGTTAAATTAAGGCAGCGAAAATTCACTGGAACCGCTGGCGCTGCAATGCAATTTCCGTCGACTTTTATAATAAATATCTGTGATGTGAAGCAGACTCTCAATTTTTTTGTCGTATATCTTGTTGTGTGATCGTGAAGGAGTTGAAGCTGGTGGAGGAGGCCAGGAGCAAATGTGGGAGGATATCTGTGTGATTTCCACATCACGTTCTTATTTTTACTCGTGTTGCCAGAAGCCATTTTCCTCCAGTCTTCATTCCATGCATTGTGTTGAATGATTAATTTAGTCGTCTATTGTCTTTGTTTCCTGCGTTAGAGACGATGTTAATGTATTCTAGTAAGCGATATACATTTGTTTCGTTCGTGTTAAAAAAAAGAGTAAAATCAGCTATAAAGTTTATTATTTCATTTCCGAGAAATTAAACGCATATAATAATAGGCACATGGTCAATGAGGTTTGAGATAATATGTTTATTATATTCTTATATTATGTACAGTAATTACAATACTGCAATAATGCTTTACCGTTCCTTCTGAGTGCTAAGCAAGTAGTTGCTTGGAAAATTTACCTATCGGTTTCATAACCTACGCTTGAGGTATCGCCAATTAAGGAATCAATATGAAATAAAGTTCATTAACTTCTCCAGGGCAAGAACGTACCTGGATTCCAGTTGACAATTTGGTGCTCTGGTCCCATGTGATCTTCTCCTAAACTTAATATCATCATACACAGCCAGTCTAAGACTAGTGAACTAGTCGGTAAAAGTCAGACTAACATTACTACGGATCACCGTAAGTTTCCGTGTATTTGCAAAGAATATGCCATTATAGACAGGAATTCTGCTTAGAGCGACTACAAAGTTAGTCTGGGCGGCTTCTAACTTTTCGACAAGAGATCTGAACATCATGAAAGTCTCATACGGATATACCTGCTAACGCCTCGATCCTACCCACTGTACTACATATATAGTATAAGGCCAGCTGTAGCTCTTTTGTGGTGGTTGAAATTGATTTTGAGTCTAAGTAGCGCAGTAAAAATTATCATCACCATACTTCAGAGTTTTTCGAAATGACAAACTGGGGCAAATGACATTATACTCTGCATTGGTATCATACATAGTGACATGCCAATTTTATGAACGTTTTACTTTTCACATAGAAATTAATTTTGAACATATTTCCGTCTAGATTTACAAGGCAAAAAATGTGCAAAATTGATGATTGGACTGACAAAATACTTCCAGATACAGACACTTAATTTGATTGGAGTGTTATTCAATTTATTAAGGTTCTTGCTTTTGCCATGACCCTCTAGAGTCTAGACTCTAGACTATGAAGGCCTTTGCTTGAATGCTGTCTGGCCACATGAGTAATTTGAGATGGCAGGTGTGAGTGCTTTGGAGGACGTCTGAAGAAAAACAAGCTGTGGCGCTCGTTGCCATGACTACTCCGGTCTATTCCGTAAAATATAAGCTTCTTTCATATTTTCTAGGCCATCAATAAGAATAGTACACATTCCACTAAAGGTTGTTGTCAATAAAATCTGTGCTTGGTAGACATTGAAACAAGGCCAGGTATTGCATCGGATAATTTTGCCCAGGAACATATCATGTTTCTTGCTAAACGCATTTCCTGGGCGCTAAGCAACGTATCGCATGGATCAATAATCAAGCGATATGCACACACGCATTGATTATCAATTCAGCGTTGGACAATCCTAGAATAAATGATGCAGAATGTGGAATCCAGAGTAATGAAACTAAAGAATGAGGGATTTTGAAGTGCAGCAGAAGGATTTTGTTTTGTTTAATCATGAACATAGTCATCATGTTTTTCAGGGACATGTTTACATCTTTCTTTAAGCTTTTCGAAACTATTTTCATGAAATTCATTTACTTATAACTTTAAAAAAACTAGCTTCATTTCAGCTTCTTTTGTTAATGCATGCATATGTCCGGCGAAATGATTGTGTAAACTTATGAAAAGATGAGAATCTATTAGAGCGTGATTATGAAAATGTAGTGGATATCAAATAATTCCTCACCTAACCTTTTCATACAAATACTTCGCCACTCATGCAGTGCGGGGCGGACGCTGTCCTGCTGCAGAGTCACTTCTTTTCTGTTGATCAACGATAGCCGTTTGTTCCTCAAAATTCTTTTTTAATAGTCGTAGCTGCTGGAAGAAACTTCAGCTCTTATTGTTCGAGTGTCCCTCACCGCTCATGGAGAGCAGCTTCCTTTATATCGTACCAAACTTGCACACTCAAAAAAATCTTCCTTGTATACGTACAGACCACTTCGGAGTTGCTGGATAGGCCTTGACTCACTGCTGCGCCACTGTCTTTCACACATGACATTATTGCAGAAAATGCACTTTCATCTTCAGAATTGTTTCTCAAAAAAGGGGTTTGAAGTTTACGAGGTTGCAGTGAAACACAACACTCCATACTTCATTTGCGATCGTTTATCCAGCTTCCAGCCTTGAAACATTACCAAACGTTCACTTTTTTCATAGATGGTCACAATAAATTCCTCGCTCATATCATTTGTAGCATTGAGCGAATTTTTATCAACAAAAGTGTACAGTTCCATAGAATTCAGTCCTTTGGGAGCTCTCCTCTTCGTTTATCTAATACATAGATTGAAGTCACCCTTTTTGGAACGTGAAAACCGTCTCCTGAATGTCCTTGTAATCCCCACATCACTTGCATAAGTGCTGTTCAGAAATCGTGTTGATTAATCCCTACGGAAATTCATACTACAAACAAAGAATGTTGTATGCATTATACACATCGAGTATTTAAAAATTACTTATTATAATTATGTACGTTTATAATAAATAATTTTACAAAAAAATAATACTGTGTGATTTAGGAAGCTAGTTAAATCATTTAGAAGTTAGATTTATACTATTAAGTTTTATAATAATCTTTCAAAAACGAGTCCACCCTTTGTTATAACCTGATGAGAAGATTTGAAGCATTGCTGCATGAGTGCCGTGGTGCATAGAAGAGGAACATGTGCAAGTACCAGAATACGCAGCCGCATATTTCAAATAGCAAGGACCATAGTCAGGCTATTATTATCAATGATCTGAAGGAGCATCACAACCTTGTATCATGACAATGGGTGTCGTTCCAGTGGTCTTTTATCTACTTAGTGTATGCGTCTGAAGTACGTATGGATTCGTGAAATGTTCTTATTATCTCCTGTTGTCTTTTGAGCTGTTGTTCTTACCGTTTCTGTGCATCCATTGCATCATAGAGAAAATTTCTATTTTCCTATTCATGAAGAATCTTAATGTTTAGTAATTAGGAACCTGAAAAACATTTTATGGGATTAAAATCCTATAGTTTCAGAGTCGAAGAAAATATGGAATACTGATTTTAAAATTTCAACAAATTTCTGCGTTAGTTTTGCGTGTGTTGTTGATATCGAAAATGCTAGTGTCGTGGAAAGAAGTGAGTGAAATGACATTCTCAGCCTTTCGAGTCTTTAAAATGAGAAGTCATTTAATTTACATCATAGTTTTAGTTCATTTTTTCTGACATGAGGGTAACATCTAGTTTCTTCGGACGAATCACTTTAAAAAAGTACAGAAAGTTTCGCACATTTTTGATTCATGACAAACGTACAAATCTTAACAACAGTATAGTCAAGGCAGGCAAATAAGAGTAAATATTTTGAGCCAGGCAAAATGAAATTTATGCATCGAAATTGGGATGAAAAATTTGGGGTACGTGAGTTTCACAAACGATTTCATAAGTTTTCCACATGCGCAATACCGGTAACACAACTTATAAGTTGGTCGTCTAAATTTTTCTCCCTGCCGTCCTTCAGTTTAAATTCAATGTCATGTTCAAATTTGCATTGTCGTTAGCGTAATATCAGCAAATTTTCTCTCACATCACAAGATACAAAGTTGAACAACGATGTTCAAGCATACATCAAAACCTAAAGAATTATTTTTCTGTGTATATCGATTCAGAACTGAAGAATCATAAACTATTGGACACGTAAATATCAGCTGTCTCATCACTTTTCTGTGTTTGAGCAATAAATAGTTAAGTTAAAAGATAGCGATTGGTGTATGCTTATTACCATTGATTTTCAAAAGAAAATCGCTGGGCTTGAAATACATCCTGGTCGCCTTTTGCCAGGAGTCTTTCACGAGCTTTCGTTGATCTGTTTTGAAATCTTTCATTCTGATTGTTGCCTAGGTTTTGCATAAGCAGCCTGGAGATCAAATGATTTATCCTTTGATGTTATACAAAGGGAAATCCTCTAAGAGGGAACCAAAAGAGGATTGTCGCTCGCCCTCATTGGTCCACACTACAGCATGTTCTTTCAAGGCATTGTTTGATTTTATTTGTTGAGCCTTGCTATTTAACTGCTTTGGAAGAAAGGCTAAGCGATATTTTTTGTGAACATTCAAAATTCATCTAAAAATAAGCTCTACGGAGTGTCTGAAAAGAATGCTGCGTTCAATCATCGATACAACTCACTCGGGTAATGAATATATTTTGCAAAACTAATTTAAAAAGAGTTATATAATGCAATTTACAAGTAGCCCGAAATACTATGCAAGGAAACATCAGTTATTGCGTCAGAAAACTAGTCTTGCTCCTGCTGCCACCAGGAGGCATCGATCCGCTCTCCGGAAATTGAATTTCTAGGCACATCTGTTCTTTGCAATAATTACGTTTAGTAAATGAATGGTAATTATGATAGAGTGCTGTATGGATAATGAGCTTTACATTGCTGTGACAATTATGAACATGAGGTTGGTGATGACAGTAAGGCTCCGATCGCCAGGATGTGTTAACATACTCACTCTGGAGTCTGGAATACGGACAGCGCTCGAGTGTCTAGTTGCATGTGTCATGCTGCTGACTCTGACGTGTATGCATGTTACATATGCACACACGAACATATATGTTGTTCAAACTTATGGGCACATGACTTAGTAAACTATTAGAATGTCATTAGGAAGCTCCACTTGCTGAATCATAGCGACAGAAATATTACGTTGCTGCAAAACTGAGTTATGAAATTACATCCACAGAATAAAGCCACAGCGAAGGAAACAGGAAGATAAAAACATTTGAAATGTGGTTCATGTGTGCATTTGTAGGAAAATAAATAGAGCTCTAATTATTCGTTCGAAAAAATAAGAGACTAGAGCAATGGAAGCATCGTAAGTTGTCAGCATTGAATTGACGGTCTAGAACAGTGGTTCCCGAACTTTTAAAATTATTTTGCTAGGCGGTTCCCTACAACAGACTTTTTCAAATCAAGATACCCTGGAGGGATAAATATATGTTATGATAAATATACTTCAGCGGAAAATAAATATCAGCAGTGATACAGGCTAATAAAACAACATGTATAATAATATTCCATTAGAAAACTAATGACATTTGAAACCAAGATAACTACTGTGTGATAAAACAAAAAAACAATGTATTTCATTCACATTTAATGGGAAGAATGGATTTGCTTTAGTTCAACCAGGTTTTGAATGTCTGAAATTGTTTTGCTCAGTACAACTTTCATATTATGCTGCACATCCAGTTTGTTGCCACATTTTAATTTGATGGTAAGAAAAGTTGAAAACGATGTCTCACACTCATAAGTAATGACAAATGAAACAATCACCTTCAGAGCCATCTTTGTGACATTTGGATAAGAATGTGAAATGTTAATCCAGAAGTCATTGCAACACATTTCGGCAGAGATATATTTTGCACTTTAATCTTTCAATAAACCTATTAACTGCTCTTGAGTAACATTGTCGTCAGAAGGCAGCTCGTGGAAGGAAATTGCAAATTGTTAGTTGAGAAATCTGTTCTGCTTATTAAATGCTTTTAAATTAGGGAAATAATGTCTGATTTCTTCACGAAGCGTTAATGTGCGCTTTTTCATACCGGCTAAGATATCCTCATCAATGTCAAGATCATCTTCATTAATGAAAAAATTTAATTGTGGAAATGAAGAAAAGTTTTTCTTTTTCCATTTTGAGTACCATAATTCAATCTTCATTTGGAATGCAGTGAGTTTTTAGGGGCAATGGAACACTGTGATTCCTTTTCCTTGCAGTCCTAAATCATTTGAATTTACGAATTCAAATATATCGGCAAAAAACGACATGAATTGTATGAAACGATTCTCTAAAACTTTCCATGGATATCTTGTTAAGTTTTTTGAAAATATTTCATCGCTTAGTACAAACACTATTTTCAAATTTTTCCCCTTTGAGAGCCGCCTAACGTGTGAGTGTGGTAAGACTGTTTCAAAAATGCAATGACTGTTTCTAGCAATGTGCTAGAAAAGACCTATGAACGTATGTATGTGTCAATACAAATTGCAAGTGGGAGCAACCTCCCGCGGTCTACCTTGAAACCTGTCTCGGTCCTCCATTTAGGTACTACTGGTCTAGAGCTTACACCAAAGTGTCAACAAGCTTCCTAGATTAACAGGAACAGGACTCTACTTTTCAGTATAAGAAGTATAAACGTTCATACGTGGATTTCTGAACCTTAGAGATAAATTGTACAATAAAACTGAGAGAAACCCTATACAACTGTAATGGGTGGTTGCAAGGATTAAGATGGAGATAAGATTCCCAGTTGGGAACACTGGAAAGACAAAGTTGAAACGCTTGTACAGGGTGGACCATAAGAAAAGTACCGCTGTAGGCGCAGGATTGTCGGTAACACTGATATGCTAGTAGCACTGATGTGCTGCATTATTATTACCATATAATTTCGCGGAAATTCCACGTTTTAAAAGTGATAAAATTGAGGATCTATGAAATACAATACATTTTCTAGTTTTACCCATGGTATTATCAGAACCCAAGGACTACTATAAACCAATTGAAGTAGTTTATAGTAGTCCTTGTCAGAGCCATAATATTTTTCATGAAAATATACAGAACTTCCATTTTGTATCTTATACACCGATAACATGGCCGTGAAAATTTCACAGTTTAAATAGGATAAAATGAAGGATCTATGAAATAAAGTACATTTTTCAGTTTTATATATAAATATATTGAATATACATATTCAATAGAGTAACGGGAACATAAGTCAAAGCATTTATTTACTTTAAATTCTGGTTTCAGTTCTATAATTTTTATTCACTAATAGATTGGAAGAAATGGTACGGACACACACAGAGAGATAGAGAGACAGAGATGGAGATACACTGTGTATTATATAAGTAGATTACTATTACATTCCTGGTTTAACTAAATAGTGTAAGATACCGACAGTCCCACTGAGGCACTTTACTTATAGCCCACCCCGTACAAATCAATAGACGTTGTACAAGCATTGAGAGCTATTCATTGACTAAAATCAGGGGAAAGAGCTCGAAGGTATTTTAGTAAACCATTTGATGTATTATATTATAAGCATATGAATCCAAGTATCCGACATCACATTATACAATCGTCCTTTATTAGTAAATCAGGTTATAGTTCAGAAATGATTTTCATTTGCTGGTTTTACTTCACTTGGTTAGAATTAGTATGAAGAAAAACGTCTCATGTTCTCGGCAAAAACTATGGAAGAAGTCATTACTCCTCTGAATTATCTTTTTACTTTTTAAAACAATTCTTCTGAAGCGTCAGTCATGTTGCCTTATCATAGTTTTTACTGCCCGTATCTGTATGGGCAAAGTATTTTATTTAGAGTCGCCATATCGCCGTGCTGCCGTATCTGTAATCTGTTGATACACAAATCTTTCCTCAATGGGGTAACTCGTGCGCAAGTTTACCCTAAACTTGCATCGTTGTTGACAACTTTTACCGCAATAATTGCATCATTTGGGGAGTTTTTCTTGGAAATTTTATGGTCCCTCATGAGCTTGATTGTGAAACTACTGCTCGAGTCTGGTCAGGCAGAAGGATAACTCGAGGACAGGGACTTGGGATGGCAGAAAATAGAGTCCTGGATTTGACACGAGTCGAAATGTAAGTGAAGCTAATTTATATATGCATAAAAAAATATTAAAAAGAACATAAAAATGGTTGAAATCAAAATACAAATAAATTAGAAATTTTTATCAAAAATTTGGATCAAGTGAAATACAATGGATGCAATGTATCGGAGCTGTTAGACCCTACTAAACTTAACAACACCGAAACCAAGGTACAGTGCAATTATCTTAATATCCTGTACAACAACGAATAAACATTCAGAATATCTGATCAGATACAATTGAAGGTTTTTTACTACTGGGACTGAGTACTGAGTTTTGTGCACACATGCAACAACAGACTTCATACAGCTGTCACACTGAGACCTAGTCTCAGTACTTATCAAATACTTAATATAGTCGTCAGTAGCTACATTTTTTGAGAAAGAAAAGATGATTCTTCGTAGTACTTATAATCTCAAGGTGTCAGTAAAACAGTTAAAGAAAAAAAGAGTAAACATAAATTTGGGATTTATACCAGAAAGAAAACGAAATCTCGACCAAAAAATAATTTATTTATACCAGTTTTTTAAAATACAGTGTTGATCTGTGACGACGAAGAGGTTTAAGTAGAATCGAGAGGAAATAAAGAGGACGACCCACAGGTACGGTATGTCTTGAAGCGCCAGTCACATATACAGGTAGGTGTACAACTTCAGTTGTGATTAAGCTTTGCCTTCCATAGTAATTACTTTACTCTTCAAAGGCTGTCATATTCGTGAGGCACGAAAAGACGTGATGTTTCATTACCGTCTAAGTTGCAGTTCACTTGTGAAGCATGTCGCATTAGAAGAACTTTGTGTGAGCAGATACTAGATGTACACAGCTACCGTCAAAAGGTTGTCCAAGCACTCCTAAAAACCATTGTTTATACCGGTTTTTCGTCGTTTAGTATTCAATTATGGAACTCAGCATTGAAATTATTTTTCTTAATCATTGCTATGCTGTGGTAGGAACAATTATACCTACATATGCAAATATTTATTCTGAGTGATAATGTAGTCACCTAGTTCAAAGGACTAGGTGACGACAAAGGTGTTCGGGAGCAGTTCGAGGGGACTAGCGAGAGCAAAATCATGGTGCAGTCATTAACTTGGAGCGAGCATCAATGTGCTCAGGCATCCCGAGCTAACGAGTTCCATAGCTCGATCTCCATCTAAGTTTTCAAATTAAGATCAAATCTAAATTAGACTACTAACGCTACAGGCGATTGATGAGCTCAAATATTTATTCCGATAATTGTTTTCGAGAACTGTGAACACATTCAGATAAAACCTGTAATGGTTAAAATACAATATTTCGGTTTAAATACTTTACTATGGCCAATGAACTCTTACCAAGTCTTTATTGGGGTCATACAAATCATGGTAGCGTATTAAATCCATAGAGTTTTAATTGTTGAATATAATTTCGTACAATTGGTGATCAGCACGTGAAATTCGGGGAGTGCACGAAGATAATCGTCTGCATTAATTTGAATTACACCGTTTTCTGTGTTCATTTCTTTGAGCTCGCCAAAAAGTTACGCTATAGCTTTATATCACATAATTGACTGATTTTGAAACAAAATATTGCTGAACGAAAGGAAAAAAGGTATAGTGTGATATAGATGTCATTACAAGTCATTTCAGCTCGATTGTCCAGAGAAGAGGGCTTACGTTTCAAAAAACTTTAAAGCCAAAATTATTTTGTGATGAAATTACTTGGGCTCTAATTTAATGCATTACTAACAGTTGCTGGGGTATCATCCGACAGCTTCATTCGTCGCCGCAAACCGACGGAACAAAATCTGCTTCTGACCGATTAGAGTGAAGGTTTTTTCAACGGTCAAGGTGGTAGCTTAGTGTCGAAGGGATAAAATAAAAAGTTTTAATTTTGTGCTAGATAGTAGATTTTGTACATTTCCCCACTCCACCACACCATGTTGCTCCGTCTCCCCACTCCACCACTCCATGGTACTCCGTCTCCCCCCTCCACCACTCTATGGTACTCCGTCTCCCCACTCCTCCATTCCATGCTGCTCCGTCTCCCTACTCCTCCATTCCATGCTGCTCCGTCTCCCCACTCCACCACACCATGCTGCTCCGTCTCCCCACTCCACCACACCATGCTGCTCCGTCTCCCCCTACATCCCTAGAAGGCTCGAAGCTTCATTTGTCGCCTCAGAAACACACAATTTAAATTTTTGAGCAGCGAGAACTTTTTCTCTTCCCTCGGAACATTCATTCTGCTGCATTGTTACTATTCTAATTAGGGTAGTTAATTAGCTCGAAATTTATTAGGCACTGCATCAAAGATTTTTGTCGTGGGCGCAAAAGATACGCCGGAAAAATATTAGGTTAGCACACAAGAAATGATGTATTTTAAAGAAAATTAATGAAATGCTTTTGAAATTCTAAATAAATGAATTATTTAGTTTTAACAGACCCACTAGCATACTCTCTTACCGTTGTCAAAGGGCATCCATTGCTCATTGCATATAGTAATTCGGTGTAAAAATGGTTACTTCTCCAGTTGGAATACTAACAGAGATCATAACTCCAAGTGAAGATAAGTTCAGTTGATGCAGCGACAACCTCTTCAGCTTCTTTTCCTTCCCAATTGTTTCAAGTGACAGAAAATTGTGGTTAATACTTCGAGTTCTGATGCAAGTTTGAGTTAGACACGAGGATCGACAATCAACCCAAAAATTGCATCATTAAATGACAGCTAGATATATGAATTTGTTGATTGCTATTTAAATGGTCGCTCTGTCTGGTTTACTCTTGTCTTATTATTGCAAACATTGCTGATGATAAGGAGGTGAAACTTAATATTTTACGTTTATCTGCACAGCCTGTATGTATAGCATAGACTCCTCTCACCTTCTCTCAGGAAGGCCAATTAGTTGCATTTAATTAGGTTCCGTGTACCACAGAGTGGGACAACTTAAGTTCCTTTTTTTACTTTCAAGAAGCTATGAAAAACGGAAGTTATTTTACAGCACCCTATAAGTTGAAGAGAGCAAGGGCAAAGTAAGCTTCTTAGACTACGACATGTTCAAGCAGCAGACAAACCTTGTTTTGTAGTAATGTACCACAAGTGCTCACTCGATCATAGACATTTGAGCTTTCAATCACTAGCCAGACTGAGGTTAACAATACGTATTTCACCAATTTTTGTTCAACTACGAAATAATTTTTGTTCCTCGATAGTCAATATTTCATGGCCCACCGAATTTCTAATGCGTTTGATACAAATTCTTTCATAATAGATATTCATATATGTACTTGAATATCTCCACATTATTTGATTGGACATTTTATTTGTTATATTTTGTCATTATAGCTGTATGAACCAGTCGGCAGATATTAAACAAAAATGGAAGTCTGAAGAATAAAGCGCTCAAAAATGAAGTTCTTATTGCGCAGATTTTGTTGATGCTAGAGACAATTTCATTGAGTAACACTGTTTCATCAAACAATTTGATAGCTAAAGCACTAATATTGTCTCATTCTCTTCAAATATTTAAAATAAATATTACAGAAGAATACTAGTTAAATTTAGTGAAAACATGGCATAGTTGTAGGTCATCAATTTTAGTACAGGAAAAACTAACTACATTTTTTTGAGTGCAGTAATGGATTGGAAAAAGTACAAAAAAATAAGTCTAAATGAAAAGTTAGAGTAGACTTGTGCATATGCGCAAGGAACTGGGATAATTGTACTACACAATGTAAGAAAAATTATAGCGAAGTCATGCCATCGGATCCAAGTTCAAGAAATGGAAATCGCAGATTTGTGGCAATGGTTTCTCATTTATTCAAGAACTTGCTCTGAAGTAAAGTTGTTATCATCTGGCAACTTCTTTTCTGTGAACGAACGATAGTTTCAGGGCTAGTTGCACTGAGATCAAGTCAATTGAGTTTTTAAACTTCCCAATATATTTGAATAATTGTTTGGAATACGTGGCATGCAGTATACTACTCTAAGAGAAGAAATAGTAATTCAAGTGAACTACAGAAAGAAAGTTCTGTGTGGAAAGTTGGATTTGAAGGTAAAAACACTCGAATTATTACTCTTCTATAGCAAATGGAAATTTGTTCAAGTCGATCATCACTAGGAGTAGGATTGAGTTGGAGAAAACAATACAGGTAGAAAGTGCACACAAAAATGAAGGGATAGCCGCAAGAAAAGAACGTGAACTGGAATACAATCACGTTGAGAGAAGCATCAGTTTTGTGAGAAACGCTTCCTCAATGATAGGGATGGTGCCCCATAGCGTCGGACCCTGGGTTCTGTTGAGCAGCTAAAGAAAACGGGAAAACACAAAGAAAACTTTTGCCCCTGTGGATGCACAATAGAGAGAGAATTCGTGGCTGCCCACAGGTCTGTCTAATCTACGGTCAGATCAAATGATGATTGACTGACGTGCAGGACTGACCTCGCTTCATTAGAGCTTTGATGTTACAACTGATAGTGGATGAATTGATCATTCTTAGCCAGGTCGAACTGTCCAAATAAAATTAAGACAGTGAGTTATGGTGTTTGAAATATGAAGACCTGGAGTCCACGCTTGATCAGGGAGCATTTGCTCTTCAAATAACCACCTCGATCTTTTCCCTGATTTCAAATTGATAAGACTGTTGTAAATTTAATAAACTTGTCGGACCAAAATTAACGGGAAATATCCGAGAGTAGCAAATTAGTGAAAAAAAGAAGTGTGATACTGGTAAGTTTATTGAAGCAGAGCAAATGTTGAATTAATATTTGAGGAGGAAGAATAAAAGAAGGAACCGGCTTATCATAGATCCCTATTAATTTTTTCTATAAAAATTAGTTGGAGTTACATCTGCCCACATTCGAACTGCCAAATAGTAATTCCAAGAGTTGAATATGAATGTGTCTAATGGATTCAAAGTTTAAATTTTCGTATTACAGGAAGCAAACAACTAGGAATGAGCGGACTTTAAAAAAGTAAATAATCTAAAAAGTAACAGTAAAAATATATTGTTTGTCTGAGTAAGGCGGTTCTTCAAGGAATTTCTTAGAATTCATTTTGTTTATGATTGATTTGTTCTGTTTTAGAGGACGTTGCAATCCAGCATCATGCTCAAGGAGGCAAGATAAGGTCTGCCTGGCGTGTACTTCGTAGAACAATGGGAAAAACAAGCTATTTGAATATGTTGATCTAGCGGCAAAAGGAAAAATGATTTCCTAGTTCTCAATAAACGAATACAGGGCAATCATCTGCTTTCGAAGTAACTTTTTTATTGAACAAATATTGTGTAGGTTCGAAAATGTTTTTGAAGGAAAGTTGCTTTGTTTAATGTTTTTTTACCAGCTATTTTATAGTAATCAAACGTAACTTTTCACTTCCGTAGTTATGATGCTTGTTAATGTGAGGATTTCCGCAATGCAGTTAATCATATTTTTCATAATCGCTCCAATGTTGCTCTGATTAATTCGAATTAAATTTTTATCGGGTCAAATTAATGAGAGAACTTACCTTCAAGCCAATGTTTCCCTGTAACTTTTTCATCATTTTTTATTAACGGTCTACTGAGGCACTTCATGAACCTTGCCGAAGTCGCCTCGTCGCTCTGATCATCCGCTCTTCAACTAATTAATTCCATTAATTAGAATTCATAGCTCGTGAGCAGGTTTTCTGCTCGCCATTTTATGTCTCGCCTGCATTTTAATCAAAAGGTCAAAGCTGTGCTGCTGCTCGACAATTGTGTTAGTCATTAGTTCTTAATTGTGCTTCACTTTGCATTGACTTTAATTATTATTGACAGTGAGTACGAGGACTCCAAAGCTGATCATTTGACACTGTACTTCCAGTGACTCTTTCATATTAGTTGCAGAGGTTGTTCGAAGTGGTTCTCATTCCTGCTACTCAATTCAGGATTTGATATCCAACATTATATCATTGAGATATTTACCATGTTTTGTCAATTTTGATAATTCATTTATAACGTTAGCATAAATATACGTGTGATTCATAAGCATAAAATATGATTCCAAACCACATGGCATTATTGTTTGAATATTGTTTCGCATGACATTTTTTTCTTTCATTTGGAGTTAGGGAAATGAATTTATTAATGTAGCATCCGGTAACACAAATTTCACATAGAAGTTGCAGAACCCACTTGGTGTAGTTAAAAATATCAGCTAGGGTAAGAATGAGAATTAAAAGTAGCAACATCAAAGCCTAGAAACACAATGGAGCAAGGATATTCCCTTGATAGTAATAATCATAACTTTATAACTTCTTCGTCTATCTAACGCTCTAGAATCAAATACAGAAAAAGGCAGTACGTATTGACCAATAAAAGAAACGGAGAGAAACGTTTAACCCTTTAGCGACCAATTTGTTTTTCTAGTTTCTACATTTAAGCTCACAAAGACCGTCTGTACACTGATGCAATGAAGCATGCTGAGAGCCAGGCAGCCAAAAGAACGACGATGTAACATGCCGAAGCGTTCAAACCTAGTAGCAACCTCATATTGCTCACTGTTTAATTATTAGAACAATTCTCCCAAAGACCGTGAAAGGCGACCGAATAGTCCACTTGGTCGCTAAAGGGTTAAATCAAGTGGTCCAACACCTGATGTCATTACACACACTCAATCTTGTGAGTGATTACTGCTGGAAGGTGACGAAGCAAATTTAAGGATAAATATTTCATGATTTATTCTAACAAAATTTACATAGGAACAACAAAATTAAGCAAAAATAAACTAGAAGCCTTCCTTCAATGGAAAGTTTTAGCTCTGGTTTTGTGCATGAATCTCCTGACAGTTTCCCTTCCAACTCGCACTCTGACTGCAACCCTCTGGACACTTCGTCATTTCTTGTTCAACATCAATCTCTTGATCCTTCCGGTTTTCAGTCCAGAGATTTTGTTTCCCCTCCTGGGCCCTTGTTGCGATCCAAACTCCCAGTGTTTACATACAAATCTCTTTCAGTTGATGTCAGTGAAGTTCCACTGAGTTTTGAGGTTGATTTGTGAGAGACCATACTCCATTGTGGAATCTAGAAGATATTTACAGAGATTTTCAGTCAAAATGTGCAACTTATTTTCAAGCTTAACTTGCACATATCGTTAAATTTCAATTCATTTCAACGCTACTTACATTTCCATTTCTTACATAATAAATCTTGAAATGTTTCATCCTGAATTTTGCTGGGCCACTCTTTATTTATATGATAGAAGCTTGGTCCTGATACTCGGGAGCATTTTTAAGAACTTCCTCTCCGTAACTGAACGGGAAGGGTAAGTCAATTGAAATTGAAATATGATAGGACGTGACAATTGACAAAAATGAATATGAGGGAAATTTTACCCATTGCGAAAAATATGAAAATGATGTGGAAATTCTTGGTAGCAAAAAATATACGTAGTATGAACGTGGAATTTTAAGTTTTTCTTCAGGAAAAAAGATCAAATGATATAAATTAATGGATTGATGAATTAGTCGATTGTTTGGTTTATTTATTGCTTAGCTATCGAGCGACTAATTAATTAATGAATTGAATAAACATACGTGAAACTGCTGGAAAAGGGCGATTAGTGACCAAACGCAAGACACTGGAAGATGCTGAACAATTTAGAAACGAACATTGAAGCGTGAGAAACATGATTCAAGGTACACAAAGTAAAGTAAGCTAAACTTATGTGAGATTAATAACTGAAGCGTATTTCTGTGACTCGTTTTAGTTCCAATTGAGATTAGTAAACAAATATCCAGTTTACCGGAAATAGAGCTAAATCTAAGTCTCAGGTGTCAGAGTTTCGCATTTTTATCCCAAAATTTGTATTAGAAGCATATCGATTTGATTGTCATTTATGACACTTCAAATAAAACATGTGTGTTAAATGGATGAGACTGAAAGGTTTTTCATTTTGTTGCCTTAGATGTGGTCGTTAGTCGGTCAGCTGACTTAGGGGCATGAACGAAACAGATGATCATGCTGTAAGCAATTCATTACCTCTATTGTTCTAGTGCTTTGGGGAAGCGTTTTACTGGCGTATTTTAAGACCTGAGTATACCAGAGTGGCTGGAGGTGTTTTCGGGGCAAAATTGTGCAAGAAAAATGAACCAAGAAAGAGATGTGAATGAAACAGGATTCAACATCATCCTCGTAAGTAAAGTGTTAAGAGTATTAACTAATTTTTTTCGCAGATGTTTATGGTCTCCAATGTCTACCAATGTCTACCTGCGTTCCAGTTCATTTCTATTCTCAAAACTGTTTACTTATTTCTCTGTAAAAATGTCGAAGAGCTATGGCATTGTTCAGAGCTTCTTGTAAATAATAAATTTAGGTATGACTACTGCAATGCGTATCAGCACTTACTTGTACCAGTTTGATTGTTCGGATTCTGGTAAGCAAATCTGAATTTATTCAAAAGTAGTGAATTTTTATGTGATTTTCAATTTATCGCCAATATATTTCTTGCATAGCCATGAATTTTACTTTACTGTTTTCCAACATGTATGTACAACACCAACACCCCCAGTCTCATCTAAGTATATCATGAAAGATGGCCTACTGTGTGTAGTTGATCGAAAATTTCCGTAAGGTTACGTTAGACTCGACAAAGAATATTGATATCACTAACTGCTAAAGAGCTTTAATGAGGGAAAACAAAAAAATGCCGTTCATTACCCTGAACATTGGTAAAAAACAATTCCCATCTCTTCGCATAATTAGTTTAGAGCTTGTATCGCAATCAACGACTCAGATTATTGTACGTGTACAAACTATACTGTACACAGCACCATTCTAAACCATAGCAATTCAATAGTAAGAGTACATGCCGTTCACAAGACAGACCTACAGTGAGGGGAAACATGTATTTGAACAGTTTTAAAATTGATTCAAATAAATTTTCAGACACACGGAAACTACAATACTTATAAAAATGCATACAATAAAACATCAAACATTACTAAGTATCAGAGCTTGGAATAATTTATTTACAAATAATAGAAATAGGGGTGAAAAAAGTGTTTTTAACATTTTTGAAATGTTTTCGCAGGGTTCATTCCAGAAATTTTTTCTTTATAACGACTATACAATATTTCAAAAATTGCTAGACTGAGTTTGTAGAGTACCATCGGTCAATAAATTGTTGTGTTGAGAGTCAGTCATCATTTGGACGCCGCTCCATTAACACTGCACAATGCCTTAACAAGATGAAGTGTAAAATAACCTGAATAACCGCATAATATTTTGGCCATAATGACACGTCACACATAAGGAGGTGGAACAGAACTATAATAATACTATACCTACCGTGAAGTATGGTGGAAGAAACGTTATGTTTTGTGGATGATCCTCCTTCAATGTCACCGGAAGCAGTTACAGTAACAATGAATGTTGTCAAGTATCGCAAGCTGTGAGGTGATAATTTGCTCACATCACTGGAGAAACTTAAGCTTGAAAATGAGTTGTGGTCCAACAGAATCGATCATAAACGTGTGAACAACACCTGTGAATATATCAAAGATAAAAACCTTAATGTATTGCCACGGCCGACAATTTATGGAGAGGAAAATAAATAAATGCAAAGGGGGAAGAAAATAAAAATCCATTAAAATTCTTGATTGTGACATTGGATTTCTAATCCTTGAAGCAAGAATCAAGCTCTCGGGAGGTGTGGCGGTGTATGGACTTGTATTTGAAGCTCCGATAAACACGTTCAAGAAAAAAGAAACAGATTGGCAAGCAGAGAGTGACGAACTTTTATGAATATAGACGACTGTCATAGAAGATAAATGGGGCCAGATCTGAAAGAAATCCTGCCAGGACTTGAGTAATCACTATAATAATAAGAGCCGCGTCCGTCCGTCCGTCTGTCCGTCCGTGTGACCCCTTCTCGAGTCCGTATCGTGGATACCAAGTTCGGCGGTATATTGCGGCCCAAAAATACTGTATTCTAAGTGTTTATTACTGTTGCAAGAAAAATAAGTTACCCTTGAAATAAGCTAAAGCATGGAAACTCCACTCGAACGAAAAAAAAGACTGAATCGAGAGCGAAAAAGAAGAGCGAGAGAAAGATTATCTCAAGAAAGATTTATAAATATTTTTTGCCATCATTTTTGTTGGTACGGGTACACTACTGCGAAAAATTGAGACACACCGAAATGCATGCTAGGATAATAACCGTGAGTGGACGCTTTCTTTTAATTGATAATGCGAAAAGAAATGTTTTAAATTAGTTTGACCAGTAACCTGGCTACCACTTAGTATAAGGCCAAAGATTTTAGAAATTGAGTTATTGTTTTCGGAATTGTAATTTTCTTGAAAAGCTTCAGAGAGATAATAGAGGATATTTCAGAATAAAATTCCGGCAAAAAAGGCCAACATGGATAGAAACGTGTCCAACCGTAACAGAGAAGCAGCAAGACTTCGACAGCAAGAAAGACGTTGTTCGTCCGATAGAGAACTGATTCTCTTCCCAAGTCCAAAACTGATTCGTTTGGGAAAAAATTATTAACGGGCATTGCACCAGTGCAAATAAAAAGTGTTCAAGAACTTTACTGGCAAATGAAAGCGTTCTAACTAAATAATGAATAAATTTGTTCACAAATACAAAAACTTTTTTCCAGACTTTTTTTTATTATATGCAGGTACATTAAATCATGTATACATTAATTACCTCATCTGAAAATGCAATAAAATTAAACTTTGAAACTGTCCAAATACTTTTCTCTTCAAACCATAGATTCCTTTTCAGTTTGTCAGCAGATGCATGTAGAGCGAAAAAGTTCGGTGACTTCTACTTCTTTTTCTCAGAGAATTGAATTTAAAATAGCAGGACAGCTTGTCTAAGGGTGATTGGAATAGCTGGAGTGAATTCTAAAATGGGCATTTTATGGGAATTTATTTCCAATACCAGCATGACTTCTACTCTATCTTCTGAAGTCATCTTGAAAAAGGACGTCGCCTGAGCTGCACCTCTTGAAAAATCGGGGATCTATTTCTTTTGTGTCGTTCAGTAAAGAATTCTAGGAATTTGTCCCTGCTAAGACATTCTCTTCAATACGTTTTTTTACAGGCTCCGAAGAACTTAAGCAAAGCGACACTTTTGAGCACGCAAATATTTATGGATGAAGTGTGTATCGCTGATACGAAGCCGCTGCGTTGAATATTTTAGCGGGCAGCCATGCTGCTCGTGGCGCTCTGCAAAATTCAGTTGCACGAGCAAGGGTCTAAAGAATTCTGCGTTTGGACGATGAATATCTCTACAGAATGCATCGAAGAGAAAGTTTTGGATCCACAGTACAAGTACACAACTTTCATGCTGGAAGAGTGTTCGAAGCTCCGGAATTAAATACTAATCAAAAAAAGCCTAGCATCAAACTCTCAGGGAATTTCTGCGGAGTTTTCGCAGTTTGCGTAATTTTACCAATTACTTTCTGCAAGTAAAGAACTATTTATTGATTTTTTAATATCTAAAAATTATGAATAGTTATTTCAATTTACATTGGAGATTGGTATTTTAAAATCTAATTTGATTTTGAAATATGTTGTTCTTATTACCAGGGAGCAGATGTTATGGAATTTAATATACCTTACTGAAAAATTACTTTGAATAATTTTTACCTTTGAAATGAAAGGCATGCTGCAGATTTCATTTACCAATTCCTTATCCACAAAGGATGAAAACTCAGGGATATTTTTTGCTGCATGTTTTATTTTGCACACATCGCTTATTGAAGACCATGTTTGCGTTCTATAAGAGCTTTAAGTACTGATTTTCAAGTAAAATTGACTTCAAATAATTTTCCCTCGCTAAAAATTATTAATAATTACATTTTCGATTATTGTGATAATGACATAACTCAATATGCAACAGTCGTTCGAGCGCGTAGTTCAATGGTAAACCAGGCTTTTATTCCCTCTAGAATTTCGACTACACATGTCAACTACGTTTAGAGATACATTCGTATGATAGGTTCCCTGCAAAAGAGGCTCCTTCGTCATCTACTTCACTACATCACTACTTTATAATACTCAGAGAAACCAGCTTTTGTAAAGTTATCATGCAACTACGAAATCGTATAAATGAAATCGAATTATAAATTTGCTTTTAAATTAAGGATCGCCACACAAAAATCAGGGACGCCGAGAAGAATCAGCGTCGGACATCAAAAATGGTTCATTCTAGACCCAAAGAAATTATTATAGTACTGAACAGAATTTGGAAGTTACAATTACACTAGTACGAAAATTATAAGGGCAACAAAGAATTTTGTAAAACGTAAAATTTGTTTACCAAATGCTCCGAAAAGTTCATCCAGTTTTTTGAACTGTCATGCTTTAAGGAGCCAAATGATCTTTGACAGGTACCTGATACTCGTAGAAATGTTAGTAAAATTAAATACATAAGAATACCGGGTTTGAAAAGTTTTATGGACTGAACAGGTTAGTTGTGTTTAAAAATTGTCACCTTGAACCTGCCAGACTTTTTTTTAAAGTTATTTCTTCTACATGAATATCATAATACCAAAATACAAAGAGAAATGCCACGCTTATGCAATAATTGAGAATTTTAAATGATGGAAAAATTAGAGTTTAGAAGTAAAGATGCTTTATATGACAGTATTCTGTATTTAAAATTCACATGAGGCCCACGATGCAACTGAATAGAGCTTCCGTAAACGAAAAACGTGGAATTTACGGAAATTTCGTTAAATAGAGAAAATTTGCTTCCAAAAATTCCGTGAATTCAGGCCTATGAGAAGAAGTACAGCATTTACTGAGCAAGTAGAGCTCGGGAAAAAGGCAAATCTTCGGAATCTGACAACGGTGCCGAAGAATATTTCTAGGTATCGCCTTATCGAGGACGGGCAGCAGATTACGGAGTCTGAAAAACGTCTGCTACTAAAGTATCAGTTTTATTTCCCATCTGTACAGAAGTGGAGTGAATAAACGTATTTTGACAGTCACTGAAGGTAAAGAAATAGTGTTCATAATAGAGGGGAATCATTTATCTACAGAGGAATGAAATTAGTCAGTACCACGAAAACAACAGCAAATCAAATAATAACTGATCATTGTTTCAAATTCAATTACGTCCGTATTAAAAAATTTGGGTGTGCAAAATATCCAATAATGATTGTGTCCTACTTCATGGTTGAATTCAAGTTTATATCTCATTTAAAAATGACGTTTTTCAGAATAATATGAAACTAACTTATACTTGATCGAGGTACCTACAAACGTGCATTAAATAAGCTTTAAATTATAGAGTATGAATACAGCATGGTGCTTTAGATGATTCAGCGGAAATTTCCAATTTAAACAACCTATATCCTAATTAGCACAAACTTCAGCCATTATTCTGACCAGTACAGAAAGCCCGGTATATTTTGAGAGAAGTTTTCATTCTGTATAAATTATGACCATTTCAACCCTTGATCGAATTAGTCTTCATTTACAAAGCTTTCTTAGTCACTACCAAACAAAAGCATTCAAGCCCATATTATTTCCACAAGGTCGTCACATCTTTTTTTCAGATTCTGATGATATTATAGCATTCTAAAACCCATAATTTCTCTTTAAAAGTATCAACCCTTAAGCTCACGTATTGAAGTTACAGGACAAAAAATTCAGAAAGATTTCAGCATTGTGACCCAGGTAAAGAAATTACCCTTTGTTTGAATTGGTTTGGGTGCGTATCATTACTGATACTATGAGTGGTACAGAAATATTCGATGAATAACTTGCTATATACATATGTGTAAAAATCCTAGTTGTATCATTTACACATGCAACCCAGCTTGGTCGACTACCACCGGTTTGGTCGACTACCACCAGCTTGGTCGACTGGTGAGCGAATCTACTTGCGAGCGGAAAGACCCGGGTTCGAATCCCGCTGCCGACATGGTTGACGCGGCTAGAAATACGGCATGGGACTTGGGTAAAACAACCGAATACTTATCGAAGTAATTATCCGACCCAAGAATGGGCCAGAAGGTTCGTTCCTATAGCCTGATTCTATTCTATTCTATTTATATTATAGAGTGCATTTGAGGATTGTGATTCGTTTAGCCTTTTCGGATTCTATTTCCTCGAAGTTCTTTCATCCTCGCTGTCTGACCAGTAGTCAAAATTTTACTCCTCTGTATCTCACGCGCTTACTCTCCCTCTTAACAATCTGTAGGGAGATCATGATTACTCCTCTCCGTGTATCATTTCTTTCCCGCCTCTGCAGCCAGATCCTTCACCGCTGACGGATGTAGCTCTGCGCATTTTTTAATAATTGCTTGACAAAATACATTAAATAAATGAAAAGTTTCCGAGAACTATAAGGTTGTTTGTCGTGAAAACACCTTCCTTTCTGTCGCTGCAAGCTCACAGCAGTTTCTTAATAGTGTCATATTGCACTGTCAAATGACATAAAAAACTTTTCAAGAGAAGTGTGGGCGTTTTAAGAGAATGTTCTTTTTGTAATGCAGCCTTGGCTCAAAACTCGAGGACATGACAAGTGATTAAAAGATTTAGGTCTGCCGTCGGCCGCACGGGCCAACATCTCACAAAATCTCTTCAACTTTTAATTGTAGGATGTAAACTTAAAGAGTTTTAGTTGTGAGGCGACGAATAGAGCTCCTGAGTCGCTAGCATTTATGTGTGAAATGATGAAGAGGTTTGCTGGTTTGCTCTACGGTGACAGATTCCTTTGAAAAAGTCGAAAATTTCAAAATAATGCACAAACTGTAATTATGTTCGCACATTGCATTCTCCTTAACTAATGAAAGAGCAATGATAATAATAATGCTAATAATAATCATTGAATGATAATATTCATTGCATCATAATAATATAGTAAAACAGGGTTACTGCAAAAATGTAATAACATTTACAATGTTGCAATATGTTAACCATTAAAGCTAGAAAGCTGAAACGAGTTTCACAGCAAAGCAAGATATAAAAAGTGTTCTTGCGATCACTGCAGTACAAATTTTAGTATTACTGCAATACTGCAGTAATAGTAAAATGACAGATAAAAGTGTACTTCGATATCTTCATCCAGAAATAACGAGGGCTAATTGTCATTAAACGTTACTAAAGAAAGAGAGGCTCCTCCTCTCTCTCGCTTCTAAAGTGCTGCCGTTGTAAAAAATAATGAGCGCTATCCTAGACGCTGAAGTGCATAGATAAACACTCCTAGTGTTCCCTATGGCATGCATCTAGTTTACAGGGATTAAAAAGTCGTTTTTACTCCTTTGCGAGGTGTATTATGCCGAATGTTACTATTATGTGTACTTTGCGTTCCACAAGATAAACTACAAAAAATGTTATGTAAAATAGCAAAGAATTACTCAAATTGTAGCACACTTACTCTAAAATAATTTAGATATTTTCTATTGAAGCTACACTCATTATTGGAAGTATTATATCTGCAATTCTTGCTTCCCTCAGGCTTAATGCTGTAGTATGATATTCAAGGCTGGTTTGTATGCCTAGTTCTTGCAACGTTAACGTGCAATAAATTTTCTAAATGGCGTCATAATTTTTCATTTCAATTATTAATTGTTCAATCAATTTTCCACCAGCTCGACGGCACTGTGGATGGAGCGGAAATTCATAGATGTTTCGTAAAAACTTTTGTTTGATGGCGGATGCGATGAACAAAATACGTATTTTTAAATTCCTTAGCATATTTAATTAATTCCTCATCTTTTCAATATTGAGGAAAATGTAATACATGCCAGTAACAGTCAACGGAGCAGTGGATAAGTTTCAGACCGGTATCTCTCTTACTGTTCTCCAATATCATACTGTAACTCTTTGGCAGTACTCCCTTCATGTTCTCGTAGAGCCAGTCACTATACAAGAACTCCTTCATGCAAGAAGGCTCTTGTCAACAGATATTCAATACTTTGACATCGCCAATTATTGTTGCTCCCATCAAAAGGTTTCGAGGTGGCATTCACTTGGAGCATTGGTGCAGGGTTCCGGTTTTGCAACCGGTGACTACAATACCATGAAGTGTCCAGTCACAGATAATCCTGCCAACAGCATCACATGACCTCCATTTCAAGGATCTAATATCAAGCGGATAAAGCGCAAGAGAAATGGCAATGCTGACGTTTCCGAGTGGTTGGTAACTTGCCTCGATCAAGTCCTTGGGATATTGACTCTTGCTGTGTTGTGTTTTCAGACTGGTGAAAAATAACTCCTGCTCTTACCCATTGAGAATAGATATGTACTCGTATGTGTTAAGTTGATAATTGAGACATTGCAGGAGACAAAAATTTACAGCACGTTTTTCAAAAGCCAACGCTGAAGCATTGTTATTTGTTTCCAGGAAATATAAATATTTGAATGTTTTATAGAGATCACTGTTAAAGACACCTGAGAGAATATATGGGCTTGAAGGACATCAGTGAGTTTTAAAATAAAATAAAGAAAGTTATTAATTTTATCTCAGAAGTGTGTCGTAAATATAATGTCTATGATGAAATCTGTATTTAATGATGAACATGGATTGACGTTTAAGATGTTTAAGATAGTGTCTTTATTAGTTATATTCTCTTTTAGTGGAAATTGGGATATTGTTCCTTTCAACCATAGATAATATTCGTTACAAATACTCACATTATCTGTGCATAAGAGTTTATCAATCCAGCTGATCCATCCGGAAAAATTCGACTATTGTGGGTTTTGATCATCCAGTTGGTGATGTGCATGTAGTTGTGAGCGTTCTGGCTTTGTGTGTCCGACGGAAATTTTAGGACTTCAAATCCTAATTCATCAAATTGCATTCCATAATTCTTACGAGTTAAATACAATTATTTTCGTAACGTAGATTAAAATTCAAGCTTTCGGGCGAACTTCTCCAAAAGCGAATATTTGACATCGAAATTGTTGGTGCTGTCTTCGTACTCGAAGCTACAATCATACCTAATAACATTTTGTAGCGTGTATAGTAGTGCCGTTATTAACTATTAACTTTACTTCTAGGATCGTTGAATTTTAGTGAAGCAATGTAAATAACCATTCTGATATTAAATGTCATAAATAGGTTGGTAATTATTTATGTAAAATAGACGATGACTACTTAGCATTTGAATATAATCTTGTTTAAAGAAAATTTTCTTCGACAGGCAAAACAATTTGAAAACAAGAACATCAGGGATAGCAATATGAAAACGAATCGACGTCTGCGGTTAATGTGTCCCCATCACGCTTCGATAATTTAATAAGATTTCTGTTCTGCCGGTCTAGAGCTCTTCATTCAGTTAATTAGCGACATAAAAGGGCCCTCGATTACAAAGGCCTGAGAGGTTCAATCAACGTTAGGGTGGGTAAACAAATAAGGCGCTCGAGAGCAGCTAGTCCTAGCCGTGTGCTCAAACCTCAACTCAAGCTTGCGTTCAGTGAATTAAGAGCACAAATAGAATTTCAAGCTTTGCCTGTACAGTTAAGGGAGATATTTAGTTTATGATCCTGATGGCGGAAATTTGGAAAGAAAATCTTCGTATACATCTTAATAATCCAAGGTGAAGTTATGAAGTTGTGTTGATTTTTTCAAGTTGATCAAACGACTGACTTGTTTTTGGTGGGCGGGATTCACTTGGCAGCTCTAGCGTGCTTCAAGAACGATCATTCGAGTAACTTATTGCTGATTACTTCCATTTAAAAATCAAATGAAATTAAAAATTAATAGTTCTTAGAATTAAGAGCCATTTAGAGAGTTTAAATCACTATGATTCTGATAAACTGCTCAAAACTTTTCCAGCACCACCAGCAAAATTGATCCGAAGCGCACAAAATTTTTGCAAGCCTCAGTTCAATTTCTTACAGGAAATTGCACACAATAGAAAGGAATACACAATAGAGAGTAAGGGAAAGAATGCAGAAAAATCAATATTTCCTACAAAAATAGATATCTGAACAGCATCAAAGTCTCACATGCATTTACTTAAGGGGTAAAATTCCACATTTGAAGAACCTCAACTTGAATTTTCTTAGCACACAGGTCATAAAAAGACTTCTAGAAATTAGTTTCTCTAACCGATGTTGTAGATAATTTCTGAATCACTTGGTCTTTTCAAATTCATTCCAAATTACAAATGCAACGTTCACAAGAACGAAATCATACAAAATTTTCGTATTTTTCGTTTTGTTAGTGGGCATTTCGACACAAAGTTCAGCCAGCACTTTGGCGAGGCCGCTCAAGTGTGCGTTACGGGGAGGACTTCCAATTGAATGTTCAGAATTGAACGTGTAGCTACTGGTCTCACTTGAAGCTGAGTCGGAATCACAAAGTTAGCAGAAATGAAGATCACTTCTGGGTACCAGAAGTTTAAATTTTTTCAATGCTTGTACTTGGCCACAGACCAAGGCTTCTGACTTTCTCACAGACATTGAATGACCTAGCTTTGAGTGCCAGTGTCTGGAGATATCACACGCGTCGTAAACCATGAGCCTTGGAAGCTATAACTGGTTCACAGAGATGAACACTTCAATTTCATTAATTTTCATTTCATAGGCTTCTCTTTCAACAGTCTTTCTATTGACGGAAGGGGACTTGAAAGCAGCATCTTCTGTTCTCATAGAAAATGAACCATTCAGGTTATGTGAGAACATTAATCGAATGGAGCTTCATTGATCAAGGGGGAGCTATTATAGCAGCGTATAAACAATGAGTGTGTGGTTAAAGTTTTCTTTTGTGCCGCTTTGTCTGTGCTTTACATCACCGTTGCTGTTGTGTCGTACTGAATCGTTTACCTCATTTGACATGGAAGGAAAATTAACAAGCATTATTTGTTTGTCTTTCATTACAGAATGGATGTACGCAATAAAATTGGATCATGAACATAAAATAATTAGCTTCAGGTTACAGAGATAAATGCTCATTTCACTGTTTTATTGTAGGTGTAGTTTAAGTTTGAGTTTTGGCTATTTCAGCACTGAAGATGGGATTCCTGCTTTCTGAAACATTTACTCTCTAAAAATGATTTGCCTCGTGAGGCAAAAATGATTTTGAAAATCTTAACATGGGCATGCATATTTTTATGATTTTTCGTTAGTGTTGCTTTTGAATAAGCAAGTACGCATGGCTTGTAACTTAACCTTGAATTATTGTAGAAGACAGTCAAATTATTCTGTTTCAAATCCAAGACTTCCACCTTTGTTTCTACTTCTTTACACGGCGAGGTTAAATGCTCTCGAGAGGCTTTACTGATGAATTGATAGTAATACTAAGAACTTGGAACGAACACAAGACGCGAATTTATGCAGATTATTTATGGCACCTTGTGATAGTATTATGATAAAGCGAACTTTAAATTCTTACTTCTTGACAGGAGTTTTACTATATTTGTTAGGAATGCCATGCTGAGAGCAAGAATGACCTTGACATATGTAAAGAAGCTTCAGTAATTAGCGTAGCCAAGCGATACCAGACTGCTACACCACTGACGTAATGCAATGTCACTGACGGCATTACAATCATTTATGCTTTCTTGACCACCTGATCAGTAAGGAGGAATCTGAAATGAAGTTACAATACGCACAGACTTAGAATAGAATAGAATAGAATAGAATGAGGCTATAGGAACGAACCTTCTGGCCCATTCTTGGGTCGGATAATTACTTCGATAATTATTCGGTTGTTTACCGAAGTCCCATGCCGGATTTCTAGCCACGTCAACCATGTCGGCAGCGGGATTCGAACCCGGGTCTTTCCGCTCGCAAGCAGATTGGCTCACCAGTCGACCAAGCTGGTGGTAAACTGGTTGCACTGGCCGGGAACTTATGATGGTTAAATATTTTTATTAGTTATTATCGAAGATATATACCCCAGGAGTCAAGGTTTACAATTTTCAAGCAAGAAAAATTCATACTTGGTAAACAGTAGTGATTAAAGCAAGAAAGAATCCCCATGTTTTGTGACAATGGAGATGAAAAGAATCAGTATTTAAATAGTTACTTAACAGAAATTTTATGCCTAGAATATAATGGTAAAATCAATTTTACATTGAAAAAATATTTTCAAATTGCCTACGAGCAATATATTTAAAATAGAAAAACACATTTTTGTTGTTTAGCATCAACAATGAAATACTTAGCTTGTTAGTCAACAGCGACGGTAAAGATGAAATAAAATTCAGCTGGTTACTCAACATCGAAATCAAAGCTAGACGAAAACTCAGGATATTGTTCAATAACGACGTTAAGGCAGACGCGAAATTCTGTTGCATGCTCAATAAGAACGATGCGTTGAGAAAAAATATGCTTGTTGCTCAATAGCAGCGAAAAAACTAAAGCAGAACTGAGCTGCTTACTCAGCAGACGACCAGCAGCGCAGGCTCCGGCATTCATCTGAGAGATCTAAAGGCAGGATTAGAAGGACTACTCGGATCAAGTTTTTACGAGAAATCCTCCCGAGGAAATCCGTGACCTAGAAACAAGTGTTGCGTCCAGTGATGTTTGTGTGGCGATGTTGTTGTTCAACGGTGGTGGAATGTGGGTGATGTTGTGTGCGTTGTGGAGTGTGGGTGATGTTCTGTGCGTTGTGGAGTGTGGGTGATGTGTGCGTTGTGGAGTGTGGGTGATGTTTTGTGCGTTGTGAAGTGTGGGTGATGTGTGAGCTGTGGAGTGGGGGTGATGTGTGCGCAATGATTGTGGCAGAATGAGTTAGTAGTGTAGTTCTGTGATGTTGAGGGAAAGTGGTGATGTGTGAAGTAAAAGTAAGTAGCAGTATTTGTGATGGGAGTGTTGTGTTCACACAGTATATGTATAGAAACTCTCACACGCGTGACCTCAGGTTCATGCATGGTATTTGACTATGGAGGCTTGTTAGTTTTATTCCTATGAATACATTCTTCTCGTTAGCGCAGCATTCACTGTGAGCTAGTACTAAGTCTCATCACTAAAACAATGAAAATTCTGTTTCTGCAGCCGTCCCTACGAAGTAGTGAAAATTAATGCACGATTTTAATCAATGGAGTAAATGATTTCGAGTAAATTACAGCACCTAATACAGTAACGATGATGCGAACCTCACAACTACGGATAGTGTGACAGTGAGTCATGTGATCCTGTTTGTCATTGTGAAAATGGGTCCCAAGAACAGGCTTGTGATTGTGACAGTGGATTATGCGAATGGGCCTGTGAATGTGATAATCATGTGATTAAGTTTGGTTCATTGCTAGGTTGCCTCACGGTGCCATCGATCTCTTATAAGTATGAGTTTTTATTTTAATTTTTGAATAACTATTTATGATTTACGAATGCACAATTTTGCAGGTCCAGCTTGCTGTTTAAGAGTTGAAAACGGAAAACAACCAATGCTCCATCGCTGACTGAACTCTCTGCACCAGCATCACTTTAATTTTGCTGGACTAAGTATACGCGTCTGAGCTAACGAACGAGCTTTTCTTTCCGGCCTTACAGCTTATCCGCGCCGCTCTAAAAGGCTTTATTTCCCGCAGCGAGGGAGAGCTCAGCTATATGTAAGTCCAGCAAGAATAATGGTTGCGGTGACAACCGCTTGCTGTTGTCGCGTCGATGTCTGCTAGACGTTTGTTTGCGGCCTCGAGGCGGGAGATGACAGCTGATACACTGTCAAGTACGGCCGATACACTTTTATCAGTAAATAATATCGGTGGATACAAAATTGAAGCTAATTTACTTCTTTGAGGCAGCAGATGACAGCTGAGAGGAAATCGAAAATGATCAAATTACTGTTTTTACTCTTTCACGAGCTTCTGATGGTTAACAGGCGACTGAAGAACATCAGTTGACTCACAAGAGACGCTATGACGAAGACTTACAATGAACATGTTGACACTGTGATGATTCGCTTGGAAGAATTTACACTCGTATTGCTAGCGAAGAAAACATTCGTGTTCAAGAGTTGAGTAGGAAAGCGCAAGCTGAGTATTGTAATGTAGTTTCCCTTCAACGCAAGACGAAACAGCGACAAAAACGTTGCGTCAGAATACTATGTTGCGCATATATGGCGACTGATGTGATTGTGTTGAGTTCAGAAGAAGTGCTGTTCATGAACGGGGAGTAAATACTAAATGATTGGAAGGTTGTTTGCATAATTTAACCATAATAATATTCTCAAGGGAATCATAGAACATAAACTTATGTCATAGGAAGATCTCTCGAATAATTGAAAGAAATTCATCGACACGACAAAAGGGAATGCTGATGCATGTCTTAGCATGTCCGTCCTTAAAGCTTAACGTCTTGCGTTATATGCGGTATCTTTATGAAATACATCATTGTTCACATTATTGCACTATAATGCAAAGTAAGTGTACCATTGTAGGTTCAATATATGAAACAGTGGGTCTAAAGGAATAAAGTGAAATATAAATGTGCTTGTTTCAAATGAATGTCATTTGTACTCCACGAGAAAATATAAACCTTGATCACACTAAAACTTTAGACTGATCTCATAACATAATGGAAAAAACAATTTATTTTGAAATGAACGAACTTTAATTTAATCAAATTTTCCAGTCACATATCCAACTATCCATAATGTTGGCTTCTTTTTTCCATCTGCTCATTCAATTTCATCAGAGTATCTGTCATCTCCATGACGCGCTAATCCAATTCTGAGAAGGCAGAGGTTCACACGACGGCCGCCACATCGCGGGAATCTTGCCGTGAACGCTGCTCTTCTGTTATTCCAGTCGCGCACACCGCATTCCTAGGTAATGGATTTCCGTCCGCAAAACTGGCCTCTCCGCGCGTCCGCGGCACTAAAACCCGGACACATCGTGCCCGCACATATGATTAGGAGGCCTGCCAGGCTGCGCCCGTGGGGGCTCTTTGAAAACGTGAGTAACTTATCTTTCTCACTTTACATTACTACACAAACTGCACAACTGTGTAGCACAACATCAGTTCTTTAATGATTTTTTCTGATATTTATCAATAGTATTTACAGTTTTCGTAGGTACCGAACTGGTTTCCAGCTGAAGGTAGTAAAACTTTCACATGACAGAAGTTAAGGTGCTTCAAAACTCGCGTCACTTTCATGAAATCATTATTTCCTACAAAAAGCAAATAAATTACAGAGCATTCACAAAAACCCCAAAGTAAGTATCAATGCGAATAAATTGCTAATAAAAAATGAATAGTTCAATACATTCATTCACTATTTTCGTTATTTCATAACGTGATACATTAAGTATCGTTAAATATTAAGATGTACACCAATAATTTGAATAGACGCTAATTGCAGTTTTTCTCCCTATATGCTTCCAAGCTGTTGCACTCATTGCTACTGCACAGTGACATATTGCTACATAATGCATGACCACACAGTACGTCGTAACATTACACCACACAGCACCACCTAGCCTCTCACAGTACAACACTGCACCACACAGTACCACACAACACTGCACCACACAGTACCACACAACACTGCACCACACAGTACCACACAGTACCACCCAACACTGCACCACACAGTACCACACAACACGGATGAGGAGAGGTGGGCCAAGTTACCAGCATCACAAGCCTCGTAATCAAGTTTGCAAGAGTAGCAAGTGGCGCTCGCAATACTTGAGTGCTGCCACAACACACAACACTCTCCCTATTGGCTCAACTGTGACCTCATCTTATGACGCCGTCCACCAAAGCGGCTTTTGCAAGACAAATTTCGGTCGAATATCAAAAGGGGGACTTATACCATCAGACGATCCAGTTCTTTTAGGGATGAGTAGCCTAGGTCACTTTTCTGATCCGTGAATACTTATTGTAATGAAGGTTTAGAAACGCTTTCAAAACGAGACGTTTGTGCCATCTCGAATGTAGACCAGTGATCTCAAGGTAACGTGAAGTTTCACCCCTTCCTACAAATCTTAGAGAGTTAGAGTTCAATTTTTGAGGAGAACAAAGAAAGAAACTCTATACATCTAATCAAGTTTACAATACAAGTACATTAGATTTTCAATTCTTAATGTTACGAACTTAGGAGTAGTAATGATGCTTCAAGCGCAATCCCCGCCCTCCGTATTGTAACTTGAAGTAGAGGTTCGTAGAAAGTTTTGATGAGCGTGATGGGTGCCTGTAGTCTACTACAGGCACCCAGCGTGGCAGTATGCTGGACGTATTTTTTGTCCGCTGATGATCAGGCGCAAACAGACCAAAGGGGTTTCAAAAATCTAACCCGGGTCTTCCTGCATCGCAAGCGGGATGCTCAACAGTCGACTACTCTGGTTGTGTGAAATACTTTCATTGAATAATATACTGCAAGGTCGGAAATTAAAAAAAAATCGGTGTTTTGTTTTGGGATGAGTCAAAGATTTACTAGCTGGACAACCAGGTTATTCAAAAGAGGAGGCACGAAGTTGTTTTGGAACCGTGAGAGATGCAGCGTTTTGCACGTAGTGGGCTGTTAAGGAGCCACTCTTGAGTCTATTTCGCCAACATGAAATTGAGGCATTGCCGAATCAGGAAATACTGTACTGTGCTTCAAAATTATTTGAAAAATTTACTGTTTCGTGCGTAAGGTGTTTCGAGTGTTCGAAGTTTAAAACGTGCTTAAATAAAAAGATTTTAAGAAGAATTTATTTCAACAATATAAGCTCTCTTTTCTATTAGACGTGCTTGTAAATCAAAGAATTTCTATAGAACATGTTTAGAATGCTCGAGTTAACTCAAGATTCAAGTAATATTTGATATCTAACTTTTTTGACTTATTGCCAGAGGATATGAAAACAAAACAGAAAACAAACTTAGGGTGCATCGATAGCTCTCACTAAATTATAAAATCTTGCTGTAAACATAAGAGTGAGTTTAATTCTATGAATTTCTGAGTTAGACAAACAGCTTAACTGGGCGTGAGTTTGCTTACACACATAAACGTTTTTATAAGAGTTACAAGAATTACAGTAGGTTAGTGTGAGTAATAACTTTTAACGGATCAAGCTCACCGCTGCGCCAGTAGTCGAGAATTGTGTGCATTGTTGTAAAACGAAGCTTCGTAACGCTTCATTTTCTGCAAGATCTAAAAGTTCAGTAAATGAATACATTGAACTAAAAAGTACTCAATTATTGAAATTCTAACTTTAAAGTAAGGATACATTAATTCCTGTAAGTCTTGTTAGAGTATATTTTATAGTTGTAATTTCTCGATGAAGCGATATCGTGCGGCTTTAAATAAGATGTACTATGCCTGGTGTTATAGCAAAGAATTCTTTCATAATCACGAGAGCTACAATTTGGTCCCAATATTTAAGATGCTTGGATGCCCTGCCAATAGGAAGCCGAAATGCCGTCGTCTGCAAGGCCGCAGAGGCGCCGGAGCAACTGGCGCCTGAAGCTGTTGTACATACATATGTAGAGAGATGTGGACTATGTCCTAATGTCGTCCTCTGCTCCTATTGGATGTCTGGAACATGGATACGGAGGCTGCATGAGAATCCGAACCTATGTTCAAGGCAAAACTGCTGAGACAATTCTTTTAGAAGACTCGGGCTCATCACCAGCGATGAGCCGGACTTTTGCCTGAATTCATCTTTGGAAATGAGAAGCGCAAGTCATATGGTAATCAAAGTAGTGGACTGGTCTCAATTATGAAACTTTTGCAGATTTCAAAAGTACTGCAGCTTATTTCTTCATGAACGAAGATTGTGAAATTTACGCCTGTCATTTGGTCTTGACTAGAATCGACGATTTCTTATATCGAAGTGCAAAGAATGATCTTGCTGTCTGGTTGCATCAAGATACACAAAACACCAGAGAAACACTGAAAAATTACATGCATTTTCAAGAAATTGCTATCAATTCATCTTCTGCCCTCTGGCTTCACTTTCGTCTTCATCCCACGAGGATCTCAGAGCCATCGTTTCCAAAGCCTAACAGACGCGCCAGCCTTCAATTCAAGCTGTTCTCTTTCATCCTCAAATGCTTTGTCAAAAAATAATTATTAAGCTCAATCACAGCAATTAATTCGCCATAACTTCGTACAACTTTCTGTTTACATCAAGTCTGACGAGAGCCAACCGCATGAAAACTTTTCCTCTTACATTCAAGAGGACGGGAAAGTTCTGAGTAGTCTTTGAAGAACTTTCTTCAGGAAAAAGTTCTACCGCATAATTTGTAAACTTTTGCATTAAATCAGTCTTAAGAATATAGCAAAGACTTAAATTTGCCTCATGGCTTGTTTTTTTTGTTGAGAATAACTTCTTGTGCATATTCAGGAGAGCGCACAAAAATATTTATGAGGAAGATGCTCAAAGGTAACCTGCTTGTCGACGCTTGTTGAATTAGGCAACACATTCATTTAATTCAATGCTACTCATTTCTTAAAGCAATATTCTTTAGAGGCTTCTTAGAAGGCTAAAATCAACTGTGCAAGTTTGCGGGTGATGTTAAGTACAGAAACTCGTACGACTAAGACAACACTAGTAAAAGGAAGCCAAGCTACGCGATGCCTCTGCATTTACTTGTAGTTTACAGACCACGGCATCGAAATAAATTAGGAATTTCAACTGACGAACAACAAAAAATCGCAGATAGAGGAAGGAATGTTGTAGAAAAACACATGTAAAGTTCATTTTAGTTCAGAAGTAAACCTAAATCGGTACGTTGTTGATCTAAATTTTCCTCCTGTACACGAGATAGGAACTCTAAGGATGCTATAATATCCCGTGAGGCCCGCAGTGAAAATGGAAAATTATCATTTGAACAATGGGTCTCACAATGAACGTGCATTTGTGGTACATCGTTTCTAGGTTGTGATTAACATCGGACATAAACTATGAAACTTCCACGAAACTCAAGTTTATATTAGTACTCCCATTTTGCACATGGAACCAAAATTGTTGAAATAAAAACTTCCTCAGCTCAAAATGACCAAGCGTAGAATTTTTTTCTCGACGTTCTGAAATCAAATTCAATTGGATGATATGAACTCCTAAAAGAGTAAAAAAAAAATCAGCAATGGAATTTTCTTTTGGTCCAATGACGTCTTATTCGACGATGGTTTTCTTGTAAAAGTCACTGAAAGAAGTGAGCGTTTAAAATTTCTCTGATTTGAACATCCAGAAAGGGCACAATTATGATAGCAACCATTGAAAAAAAACCCTGACAGGAATAAATTTTCTTATCTTGCAATTTCCCCTGGGTAATGAGTTACATTCATCTTAAAACAATACTAATAACCCACTTAATTTAAATACCCTCATAATTTTTCATGTTCCTTATTCTAGTTCTTAGTCGTGTGGATTGTTTGAATGTTCACAGAAATTATCCCCTGGGGGTAAAAATAATTCTGAGATTAGTACAATGTTAAACAAAACGGTTAACACGTTGACTCCGAAGTGGTAAGTATGTGTACCACTTAGGTTAGGTTCTGTAATTTTTTGAGATCCTTATAGTGACTATGCGTACAAAGTGAAGTTTTCACCAATCAGGCAATCGGAATCAACGTGTTAAATTCAATTTTCAAGCGCCACAGGAAAAGTTTGGTATATTATATAACTACATCTTAGAATTGATTTCACAATGATAGGGCTGATTTAGTATATATTCTCATAAAAGTACTCACTTTATCAAACCATATAAAAAGTTAACACGTATGATTAAACTACAAACTTTCTTTAAGACCAATGCATCCTTAAGGAATAATTAACCCGTTAAGTGCGGTTGCCTAGCCGGTGCAAATCTTTACTTTGTGCATACAGTCACTAGAAAGCTTTGAAAAAATTACAGAACCTAACCTGAGTGACCCACCGGTGCGTCATTTCGCACTTAACGTGTTAAACAGTAGGGGTAGAGAGGGACGCAGGGCTACTATTGTCACCGACGTTTTGCCCTAGACAGCTGCCCTCGTTTAATATGTGTACTGGATTGAGACTGTCCTTTATAGCTCTTATCTTCTCTTCCTCAGCAAATAGGAAATTGGATGCTCATACGTGTGAATCGTAAATCCATCATACGTTGCTATTGCAAAAGAAATATTCATATTTTTTCAAACTTGCTCGACCCAAAAAGACTCATGCTTCACACATTCTAGGTACTGTAATGAAGTCCATTACATCTGTACCGCTCGTCTTTATTTACTCATCCTCGTTTTAGAGATGAGCTCAGAAATGAGAGCTGTGATGCATTTCCCTCAAAATAACTTCATTGAGTATGCCAGGATCACGCATCTTCAAAATCTTTCAACATCCGTGCTTTGCATCCGTGCTTGAATCGCTAACCCACACACACAAAAGGAGACATTAAAGAAAAAAAAACATGAGCTTGTAAGAGTCTGCTGCTCGAGCTCCCTATAATCTAATATCTGTCAATTGAGTCTAACATTCGGGAATGTGTTCTTCATTTAAGTAGTTTCCTTCTTATCAAATATAATTTTAGGGCATTCTATGTTCCCAAAAATTATTTTTCAGTGAATTTCCACGACATATGTATGATTAATTTCATTAATACGCTGTTACCACAAGGAAAACAAAAAATACTTCAAAGTTAGAAGTCTTCGTTTAATAGTAAAAAATCTGGGTTATTGGCTAAATGTCAAAATTATGTGTATTCTTCTTATGCAAAGGAAATTTGTTTTAAACTGTTAACAGAAATTGGACCGACATAGATTATCCGCATTGACATGCTTCGAAAATATCAGCAGTCGTAAAACAAGAAACACCAATACATTGTACTTATTTGACGGAAGGCACACGCAGAGGTAAAGTATCCTTAAATTTAATGATTGACAGTAGCTTAGATACGAAATATATAAAAATTCAAAGTCATTTTTCTTATGTTTACAATAAACTTTTTCTTTTTTAGATTTCGTGCTTCATTTTATTTCTCCCTTACCTCTGAGCCATACTTTATTATACTGTACTTGTTAGACTGCTCCCTAGGTTTACATATTTTTAAATTTTTTTGTCATTTTCCGAAGAACCGAGATTTTTGGAGATACAGTGCAATACTGAAGCCTTAGTGTCATTAGTGCTTCTTATTTCTACTTTTTTTAGCAGTATCATAGGTATAAAAAAGAAAATTGAAGTGGAATGTAATTTGTGTCTATTTGATGTCATACTGTAAGAATAGAGACAGCTTTCCTATTTACATATGCATAGATAGGTAAGCTAAGTTCAAGGATTGCCTCTATTCCCTATTGCACATCTAAAATCCACGGAAGCCACAGCCGCTTAATACGCCGGAAGCAGATGCGGCACTAACATCAGGTCGTGAGCAACCAGTGTAATCTAAATTTCATGACACTGCTACCAACTTGAGTCACGGCCAATACGCAAATAAAGAGCTGTTAGTAAATGAATTAGAAGCTGTAGACACCACCCATTGCTGCCTGCTGCGTCGTCTGCAACGGACGTGGGAGGAGCAAGAAAACGCAGGCCTAAAAACAAGCGTGTTTTGCTGCGACGGTTGGAGGTCAAGCGGCCGAACTTTGGATACTTGGACAGCAAAAATGCCCTGTTTTGGAAGCATGATGGATACGTCGAGTCTTTAGTGGAGTTATGCGGGCCCTTGTGTAAGGTAAGGCACCTGGCCATATTAAACAGACGAAAGAGCACAAGGAAAAGGTTGTCAACTTGTGCACGTACTTGAAATAGTATATAAAGGGAAGATGATTTAGAATTGAAGAGGAAATGATGAATTAAAGAATTACATTTGGATTGATAAAATTTTCTGTATCTATTTGCGTAATTTTACTATGAATGCAAAACTCTAGATGTTAGTTGAAGATGAGTACAAAGTGCTCGATGCATAAAATTGTGCCGTAGCATAATTATTCAACATTTTAGTGCGCTCTTTTACAATGACTGCGCACTGCAGCACTAGATTTTAATTCACATTTATTGATAATGCTAGCGTACCCTTTTTTTACATTGTCCATCGCTATATTTCATTCCTTTAATACCTTAAACAGAGAAATTGAAAAGCCTCTCTATGTCAAACTATTTCCTTATTTTAAACGCAAGAGAATGCGTAACTTCTCTGCGTGAACCTCATGTTTCCAACACAATTCACGACTAGTAGATAATCAAAAAATAATTCCTGTTTTGCTTCAATTCCTGCGAACTATTGAATTCCTCACCGAGTTCCTTCCTTTTATTCCCAATTAACTCATCATTCATTTCCTGACTTCCATGAACTATAGAAGTTAAAACAACGTAAGCGAACAAACATTAGGAACAACTCTAAGCCCCTTTACATAATTCGAGCCATATCAATATCACTGCAGGAAGCACTGTGGATTCAGTTCCCTCGCAAGTCTTAAGAAATGTTTTAAATTCCTGTCTCTCTTTGAAGCGAACATTAATGCAGCGGACGGGTAAGATTCTGTCGCACCAAACTTGCAGAGAGTGAACGTTAAATAATGAGACCCCAGAAGTTTGGCCCCAACTGCCTCACACACAGAATATTTTGGGCTAATTTTGCATCGTTCAACGCTAGTGTATTGCTTATGTCAGTCTGTTAGCACGAGTTAGTAGCATTTGAAAGACACTAATAACTTCAGAAAGCGAAATAAAAGTCTATTGGAATAGAATCGCTGCAGTAAAAGTAAATTGTACGGGTACACGAAGAATGGAACTCCAGCCACTCAGAAATAGAGTAAATTCAAAAGACGACGTGAGCTTTATCCCAAAATCAATTCATGATTTTTCCTTCTTTGAAGCCGGAACCTTGGGAGGAAAGTTTGTTAACTAGAGGCCGCTTGGGTTCCAGATTCTCAGGCCCGAGGAGTTTTTTAAATAATACAGCCGTGGGACAGAAGAACGACCTTAACTTGCGGGTCCTTTTAATTGGAAGATGAGCAGGCCAGCGAAGCTAACAAGGCCACTTTAAGTGACGAAAGACTCGCAAGGTGATAGCGTTTTCGCTAGAAAATCCTTCAGAGTCCCAGCAATTTTCCACGGGAGGTTGATTTTTTTCGACAATAGAATGTTTTAGAGTGTTATTTCTAGTCACCTATTGAGCGATACTTGAAACTGAGTAAAACTCAACTGCAAGCTTAAGTGTGCCTCACAGGAACAGACGTGCAAAAATTAGAACAATATTAAAGTATTGCACATTTAGAGCAGTTGTCAACGTCGGAAAGAAATATTGGACGATAAACTCACGTATGCACAAAAATGACAACACAATAAGAGCGCACAAAACGTGAGGTTTTCTGTGTCCAAGTGCGGACACGGATTGTCAGTTCGTCCTAACTTAGATGCCGATGTAAAAAATGCAGAATTTGAACTCTGATTATATACTTCAACATCTAAAATCCACACACTTCTCAGAGGACGCAACACTGAGGGCAAGATATATTGTAGTAATTGTAATCTTCATGAGTTGCAGTATTTTAATTTCACCGGGAACTTTTGCAACTGAGATTCTCATGTATACAATGGACTCGTGATGCGCTATTATGAACACAACACAGTACTTTGTCGGCAGGGTCTTCGTGAGTTATGTAGCAGAATTAATATTTATTATTGAGATTCATTTTGAAATCTTAAGCTTTAAATAT
>VCRD01003712.1:1244-27143 GCA_006783055.1 Trinorchestia longiramus
CGGTCACAAAGTTGGCTTGGCACATCTCGGACGCAGACACGAGAAGGAAATTCGAGAACAGGTTTGTCCTCATTGATTTCTGTAAAAATATTTATTAGCTCTAATTTAAATTTTTCTTCTTGCCTTCATCTTTCAATGCTTAAAAGAAGCAAATTTGACTAAAAGGTTGTACGTCATTTAGAACATTCGTTGAGTATCGGATTAATTTTTGTGTACTTCATTGTAAACTACTTTTCTGTAGGGAAGTTTTTTCTATAGTATGTGCACGTCAACATGTGATATTTGTTCGAGATTTTTAATTATTTTTGTCACATGTTTATGGCTCGATGCCACAACCATTTTCACTTGCCTTCCTTCACACGAGTGACCTCTTCAACTTCCAGTGCTTTATGGATTCATTTTATTTATAATATGTTGTGTACATATTCTCCATGCATCATTTATATGAGTAGTACGTTTATGAAGATATTTTCCTGTAGTTTCGTTTACGGTGTGTTTATGTGTATATTGTTTTGTAATTTGTGTTTACGGTTTGTTGATGAATACATTTTATAATTACTTCGCTTATAGTAGGCCTGTGACTAATTTTTGTTAGGATAATTTATAGTATGTGTATGAATAATTTTTTTGTTATTTTGCGCCACCATATAAGCGTATATAATAATATATGTTTAGTTTGTTGGCTGCATATGTCCTTAATATATTCGCTCAAAACATACTTCCTATATTGTCTGAAGATACGCTAATGTAGTATGTTGCGTACATATTACTCATACTTTCTCAGTAGTATACGATCCAAATTAAAAGCTTAGGTAATAAAATAATGATAATATTTGTAATAGTATCAGAATAAAATAACACACTAAAATTCCAGTCTACTAAAATTCGCTGTTTAGATTAGCAGCTCCGACGAAGAGACCTAAGATTACGAATATTAAGTCAGTTTTATGGCATGGTATTTTAACCATGTGCACATAAATGAATACATATACATAAAACATACATATATATATAAAACCATATATGTATTATGTATATATCATAATATATAAACCACGCATATATATAATAACGCTTAAATATATATTTATCTTGTAGATATATGTATAACATCTATATATATAATAGAGGTATATATTATACTTATATTAGTTATAGATGTTTTATATATATAAATAATATACGTATGTGCTATATATATTAATTTTTATATACGTATATTATTAATATATATATTAAAACATATCTATAACAAATGAAAAGGCGCAAACTAAATACGAAATTATATCGATATAATATTAGTCAAAGAATCTTATATCGATATAATAGAATCTTTTATAATAAAATCTCTATATCGATATAACAAAATCTTTTATTATGGAATCTTTATATCGATATAATAGAATCTTATATAATAGAATCTTTATATTGATAAAATAGAATCTTTTATAATAGAATCTTAATATCGATATAATAGAATCTTATATACTACGAATCTACTAATATTCTTATACCCGTGTATTTTTTTAATTATTATATACGGAACTTTAGCACCGTGTTCGTTATAACAACCTTGCTTCACCATGTATATTCTCCCACTTTCGTGTATGTAGTTTGGGCCTTTTCAATTGTTATAGGTATGTTTTATAAATAAATAATATAGGTATGTTGTATATGTATTTTAATAATATAGGTATAATAATAATATTTTGTTTATAAAACAAAAACAACCATAAAGGATCTTCTCCAAAATGAGGACCAATGCACGTTGTCTAATAAATGTTAGTTTTCAGGCATGAACTTTGGTAATATGCAGAATTATAAAGAGTAGCTAATAGTTAAGGTTACGAAACCACAGAGTTCATCTTACATTTCAAAGACAACTTCATTGAACGATAATCAGCGAGTAGATCGTTAAGCGCAGTTTGCAATAAACCCACACGCTCCTCAATGGGTTAGACACTCGGAAGATGGAGGGCAGCTTGGCAGACAGCGATTGGAATTGCGCTTCCGAGATGTTACGTCGAAGGAATGTCCGTATTAGCATGCTGAAACGTGCAATACGTTGCAACAATTAAATAATGCGATTGTGGTCTAAAATAAACTACACAAAATATGGTACGCTAATAATTACACTCAGAGTGAATGTGGAAAATCAGAATGAGGGTTATACGACCTCTTTTCAAAAGAAGCGAGAACTAGAACTGCTGAGCGATGAAATAAATAAATGTATTTATGTTCCTTACATTGTTAGTATATAGTTCTCTGTGCGGGGTTATTGGAGTTGGTAGTTGTTGGTTTGGTTTGTGCTGCATTGTTCAGTCATCTGTTCTTGATTTGTTGTTGTAAGAAAGTGTGAAAAGACGAAAAAGGCTCCATAATATGAGCGATGGGAGAATGAAAGGAACCATATTGAGGAATGGATATTTAAGGAGTAGATGGGCCACGAATGTACGATAGAAGTACTTAAACAACCGAATAATTATCGAAGTAATTATCCGACCCAAGAATGGTCCAGAAGGTTCGTTCCTATAGCCTCATTCTATTCTATTCTATTCTAGTTCTTTATTAATCTGGGCTGTTTTTGTATATCGGCCTGAAATGTGATCTGGGATTTTGCTGAAACTTTCAAACCTCATGGGTTAAAGTTGTGTGAGTATTTATACCTTTTTATATCGGTAAATTGGAATCTGTCATATGTCATGTGTCATATGCCTTTATTGGAAGATTCATTTACCGATATGTAATTTTGGAAAAGGTAAATTAATACTTGACGCCACTATTTTGTAGCGAATCTTTATGAGCACTACAATATACTTATTAATTCTAAACTCAGTTCTTTTTTGGTATATTTCAAGTCTTTTTTCCGTCGATAATAGTTTTTTTCTAGGATGTATTTTCTTTTGTTATATTTCTTCTTATTTTCTACGTCCTCCTATGTTATCTCGTTTCTTTATATTGAACTTCTGTAATTCTAAATTTCTAATTCTGTTTTTATCGAATCTATTTTTTCTTTGAGTATGTCAATATATGATTTCGCGCTTTTCTTCGGTTTTGTGTTATAAATTTCATATTGCGTTGCTCGAACGTGTAAGATTCTGAAGGAACCGAGATAAAAGTGATGAAGCGTATTTATTTGTTCTTCGTAATAGTTCATCTGGTGTGGCCGGGTTTCTGAGAATTTCATGTTGTTAATTCTCTTCATGGGGTTCATAGGTACAACTATTTATACTTGTTAATTCACTTAATGGGAAACTGTCATAAGTTATTTCATGTCACAATTGACATTTATGCACTTTTATGAAGCAGCAGTTTGAATGACTAGATGTAGTGAAAGACTCCTGTGCACTACAACTTCCCCCTCCCTTGATTGGTCGAACATTATTCGTTGATACTCTTTCTAATTTGTTCTCTTTTCTTAAAAACACGTTATTACGCTGTCCGGAGACCTGCATTATTTCATAAGGACCTCTCCATAAAGGCATTACTTTGTCAGGATGTTGACATCTGACGTAAACCCTTTCGCCTATCTTATAGTTATGATTTGGTTTCTTTTTATTGTTCCTAAGTAAATTTGTTGTTACTAACTTATCTTGCCTTCTTTTTATTTCATCGTAGCCAATTTTAACCGGTTCAGTGAAGTCTTCAGTTATTGATTTTCAATTGAATATTTGTATGGAAGGTATCCGGTCGATTCATTAACATTCAAATTCAAATGTTTCCATATTTCGATTCTCAACCTGCTTAGACTATATCCACGATTGGTTCTCAATGATATTTCTATCTCCTTGTTGATTCTTTCTACTACTGCCTTCCCTGTTGGATTATTTGGAGATGATGTTACATGTTAGAACCGAGTTGTTTGACAAATTCTTGGAAGTATTCTGTTGAGGACTGGAGGCCATTGTCTGTTAGTATTTTTGTAGGTGGAGTGTATTTTATGCACCCTACTTCTTTAAAACATCTGATGACTGCTTTCGATCGGATATCAAAGATGAAACATATTTCTGTGTAGCGTGAGTAGATGTCAGTCATCACTACACTATAAAAATACTTAATTCTTCTATTTGTCTCGTGCTTAGTCTTTATAGGGCCTTTGATGTCGATGGCAATTACATCGTTCTTTTTGTCAGCTGTTCGATTATATTCTGTTGATGTGTGTACTTATTTATAGTGCTCGTTAGTATTACATTGGTGAAATTCTTGGCATATCTTCTGTATTTCTCTCTTATAGCCTTTTGCATTAAGACTATGCTTTATGAAGTGTTTCATTCGCTTTATGCCTGGGTGGACCAGAGCTACGTGAAGTCTTTCCAGAAATTGTAAGGCTAGATTTCTATCTCTCATCATTCAATTGAGTAAAGTGACTTTGTCCAATTTTTCTCCTTTGGTCTTGAGGAAGTCTGTAAGTTTACATAAATCTAATCGTGTTCCGAATTCTTTGAATGTGTCCCCTATGTTATTGAGTCCTGTTCTCGAGAGTATATCGGCATCTTTATTCAGCGTTCCCTTGATGTATTGTAATTTTTCGAAAACGCGTTTGAAAGTTTCTATATGTGCTTGAATGTTATCGTTGTGTATTAAGATGTCGAGATAAACATGTACGTTCGGGATATCTCTGAGGATCGTGTTCATGGCGCGCTGAAATGTAGATGGCACATTGCAAAGTACGAATGACATACTTTTGAATACGTAGCTTCGGTTCAGTATGTGGAAACCAGTCTTAGGTACGTCTTCTTCATGGACTTTTATTTGGTAATAACCCTGGTTTAAATCAATCTTGGAAAAGTACCTAGATTTGTTCATTGTAGCGAGAATATCTGCAATCTTGGGTAAGTATTGGTGTGTTTCGCCGTTATTGAATTGAGATACCTGTAGTCTACTACAAGGCGCAGCTTTCCATTCTTCTTCTTTATGACGACGGCAGGTGATTGGAAGTCTGTTTTCCTTTCTTCTATTATCCATACGGATCAATTCGTCGAGGTGGTTCTTTACTTCTTGTAAAAGTGTTATTGGTACGGAATACTGAGGAAGTGTTTTCTTAAAGTCGTCGACTAATTTTATGTGATGTGTTTCCCATCGATTTCTCCTAATATCGGCTTCTCTTGCTTTGCCCTAGCGATTTTATCACTTATTTCATGCTTCACACCCTGTATTCCATAGATCCGATGCTTGTTTATAAGGGTACTATCAGCTTCATCGAAGTTGCTTCTACCAGTCTCGATCTCATATTCGTGTCCATCCAGTGTGAGAGTCTGGTCTGCGAGATCTATCTTCGCTTCGTTATTGACGAGGAACTTCATCCCTAAGATAGGTGTACTGCTATTATTGTTCAGCAAGAGGAAACGTGCGGTATATATGCTATTACGGTCATGGAACAAAGTAAAATCAGTTGTCAGCTCTTCGGTTATGGGTATTACAGTTCCATCAGCCAGCTCTGCATTCTCAGCGGTGTACAGTCTTGTTGTTTTTAAACTCATAGCTAAGCTAAGCTAAGTCGCTAAGTCGTTTTGGCATATAATTTTGCACTGCTCCCGTGTCAATGATGGCTCTAATCTAGTTTGTTCTATATTTAAGGGTATTTCAATTATTTTCGGTGCTATTTCTGGTTCCTTAATCGTCAATATAGGTTTTCGAGGCGAACATTTTTTCATCTGTGCCCGACATTCATTGTCGTTGTGCGACGTAGCTTTATAAAAATGACAATATTTACTTTCATTGCGTCTGTCGCTCTTCGAGCTTGTGTGACCTCTTGAATGGCTTTCTTTATGACTACTCTTATTCACATTTTCATGATACTGTAGGGGTCGGCTTTGCTCAGGATGTCTTCAATGGTTGTATTCAACCGGTTTATTCTGTCCACAAGTGTCTGCTCTACTTCTAGTAATTTTTCACGATATTCTCATATGACTTGTCTTAGTATGGACTTATCTCAAGTCTTGTGTAGTCACTCAGACCACTGTTCTTGTTTTCTGGTGGATGGATGCTTTGTCCCAGTCCAAACATATACTTAATTTCTTTACTTCAATTTTTAGTTTTTATATAGGCTTTTTATGTGGCGTAATGTTCCTGTTTTATGTTAGTCATGTTCGTCTGATATCTCGAGGCTGTGTAAGAGTTGTATTTTAGTTTCACAATTTTTCTTAGTATCTCTTGGGCGGTTGGTGCATCGCCAACTAGATACTGGACATGGATGTCTAGGATCTGTACTAGAACTTCAATCTGCGTAGCAACATCCAACTGCAATATTCTTGCTGTCTCATCAAATAGGATATACCAAGTAACTAGATCTTGGTTGTCTAGTGAAAAAAACGATTAATTCAGTGAGTTATTTTGAATCTTGTTTTTTTACTCTTTGTTTGAATAATAATATTTCGAAGCGCTCGTCTACGCCTGCTGGCTTTTTAATAAATTTTTCTTCGCGGAGTATTGCTTTTATCAGTTATCGTATATCAAGCTTTGAGCTCAAATTGCGTTGCTCGAACGCGTAAGGGTTTTGAAGGAACCGAGATAAAAGTGATGAAGAGTATTTATTTATTCTTCGGCAATGGTTCATCAGGTGTTGCCGGGTTTCTGTGAGTCTTATGTTGTTACTTCTCTTCATGGGGTTTATAGGTACAAATATTTATACCTTTTAAATCACTTAATGGGAAACTGTCATAAGTCAATGTCATGTCACAAATGACTTTATACACTTTTTCGAAACAGCAACTTAAATGGCCAGATGTAGTGAGAGGCTCCCGTACACTAGAACATGTTCTCTGATCTGTGTATACTGCATAGTAATGTCTTGATCATGTTATAATCCAAGTCCGATTCTTTTTCGACTTTAATTTTTATTAGTTGGTTAATTTACTTTATTGCTTTCCAGTCTATTTTCTTATATGGGATTTGTGTTTTTATTCTTTCTTCTACTCTAATCTCTTAAACTTTTTTTAGTATTTCATAATAAGTATCTATTAAATGTGTTCTTTCGTTAACTGTGAATTCGTTAAAAAACGCTTCCTCTGGCTCGGCTCCATTAATATTTCTTTTCTCTTTCTATTTTTCTCATAAATTTGTTACCGCAGTCATTTTTTAGCTTCGCTCCTTTGTCAGAGTCTGTTGACCATCCTGCGGACTCGTCGTTACTTCGTAGAGTGTAATCTTTTCGGTTAGTTCTCCGTCTTCGTCGTACTCATCTTTTTGCTTGGAAATCATTTCTTCATTCCTCATAATACTCGGCGTTCCATATTTTCTTATTGTATGTCTCATATAGTTTTTAAAAGTGATGATCTTAATATTAGGTTTTTGGATTTCGCAATATTTTTAAATATTTTTTTTTACTAATCGATTGACGCGCGTTTTTTTGCCTTAGTTACTTTATAAAATACCTTTAGCATTGTTTGTCCTAAATTCCTAGTATCTGTCTTTAAATTTCTTTGATTATTCTTAATCTGAGTTTCAAAATAATATTCTTCCTCCTGTTTATCTTTGTTTTTTTCATCTTGCTTGATATCTGTCTTTTTTCTCTTACAGTTTTTTGCAAGTTTTTAAATTTTTTTTTCTCTTTATTAGTCCAAACACCCAATGTAATTAAGGCTTACTTCAATATATATATATCCCAAGCCATATGAATCACATGAAAATTTTAAAAACACAATGAGGAAAGATTTATTAATTTCAAATAATTATGTTTATCACAAACAAAGAACAACCCAGAAATATGTTTAATGAATGTATAAACAGAAATCTCAGGATTAATAAATACTGATACATACTGATACTGATACTGATTAATACATACTGATTATCAAGTTTCAGCGATAAATAAAAACTAAAACGACCAGAAAATATAGGCCAAATTACAAATATTAGATGTGTTGAAAATGGGGAGAATAGATTAAAAAGTGTAACTGCTAATTTCAAGATCTGAAGCGAATGATATTGACGCACACCGGTGAGATGCGCAAGAAAAGCAGCAACTGTAAGTAAACCGATTTTTTTACTAATGAGTTATTAGGTTAATGAGCGTTTCCTATTGCTAAAAAGGGGGGTACAATTTTTTTTGATTTCACCCTTCTTACCGATGCTACAAGAGGATGAACTTTATAGGAGTAAAATTTTTGAAGACATTGTCGATACATTATTCCGTTTGGGTTGCCATAAATGTGGATCTAAACAGGTTTGGCATTCAAAAAAATTATTTATGGTCAAGTGCAAATGGCAAGGTTGTCGTATGATCCGGTCTTTATTTAAAAGACTGCCTTTCACGAGTAACAAGAAAAAGAGTATCTTACTTTTGATGGTATACTATAAATAGTTAAAAGGCACGAGTATATCTGAATTAACGATATGGATGAGCTTGGATCGCTATAAAATCTATAGGATTCGGAATGAAATAGGAAAAATGAAATTTTTGGAAAAATACTAATGCAATTCCAACCAATAGGAGGTGAAGGAATCATTGTTGAAGCTGATGAATCTAAATTTGGTAAACGGAGATATAATAGAGGACATAGAATAGAAGGTATATGGATTTTAAGTGCCGTCGAATGCACATATGATCTTAGAATAATATAAAAAAAACGTGAAAAACGAAATGTGAAAAACTCTTATCATTTCTAAAAAAATTTGTAGATAAAAGGACGGATTTGTATACTGATATTTGGAAAGGTTATCTAAAAATTTCGGAATATTTCGCTTCAGACAAAACGTTGAATCATAGTATTAGATTTATAAACAGAGAAAATAAAGTACATATAAATACAATAGAAGAATGTTGGTCTGGAAAAAATCGGGAATAATCAGGAGTCACAGGATAAGTAAGTTGATAGATGCTTATCTTTTATGTTATATGCTGAATAGAAATGAGAAAGATGAAGCGTTCGCATGCTTTTTAAAATTAATATTAGATTAAAATTTTAGTTTATGTTCGGAATGGTTCCCCCCTGTTGAAATATAAATTAATTTTTTAACACATATGAAAAGGTTTAAAAAACAATAAAATATTGACTACGAAAAGATAAATTTCAAAGCGCTTAGTGAGAAACTGGCAGAGGGAAAATACCAAAAATGTTCGGGACGCTTTTCTATTAAAAAAGCTAAAAAAATATGGCTCGGTGTTGTACTAAAAATTGCACGAAAGAATATCTTGTACACTAATGTTTTTTAGGAACAAAAATTGACCATTTTTTATCATAAAAATTATATACTTAATGATTATTAGAGTAAGAACTAAAAACTTAATCCAAGTATTTCAATTCAGCCGTGAATCTTTTTGACGAATTCGTAAAGGTATTCTAAGTGTATTGCAAAAAATCGCTGAGAAAGAACTCCCTTCAAAACTAGCTGAGGTGAGTATAACAGTAGAGATTGATGAAAGCAAATCTGGCCGACGAAAATATCATCGTGGCCATATGGTGGATGGTGTTTGGGTGTTGGGAATAGTTGAAAGAATATCAGGGAATATTCGTCTCAAAAAAATTAGGCATCGTAATCAAGAAATACTTTTATCCGAAGTAAAAAAATATGTTCGGAAAGGAACCACTGTGATCACTGATGGATGGCGTGGATATTCACGTTTAAATGAAGATTATGAACACTCCATTGTTAAACATAATGAAGATTTCAAAGATCCAGAAAGTAGTGAACATACAAATACAATCGAGGGACATTGGGCAGAAGTTCAAGAACACACTTCTAGAGGCTGTAGAACATGGAAAAAAATAGATTTTTATTGATTATTGTATATGCTGGGAAGAATTAAAAAAGAGATTTCACTGGAGATAATGATAAAACAGTTTTTCGTTTATTTTTTTCTTTTGTTGAATTTTTTGCAAGGGTTAAAAACAATTAATTTATATTTCAACGGGGGGTACCTTTCCGAACTTGATGCAAAATTTTTATATTTTTTCTCGATATCGTGATCAAAGGGTTAAATCAAAAAATTTGTACACCCCTTTTTTAGCAATAGGAGGCGCACGTGAGCCGATTTATTAATTGCCTCGGTGTTGCCCCTGAAGGCTGTCTATGCTCTTCAATTTCATGGGTATTATTCCTGTAATCTTTTTATACTTTATTTTTTCTAGAAAATTACAAAGTGATTTTCTGGAATTTACTGTTTGGCATAGTGTGGGCCTACCACAATATCAAAAGAATTTTGTTTAATTATGAGCATTATGAAGGTTTGGAATTTTTTGAAATATTGAGCAAGCAGATAAACATTTTTTATAAAGGATAGTTTTTTATATTTCTGTGTAATATATATCCATTAAAGCCTTTACCTGCCTTATGCCCTCCACCCTTAGGAAGCGTAAAGTCAGTATAGGCGCGACATTTATGTTTTGAAACTTTTAAAAATTTATCCAATATGAAAAATTTTCTGGCTATTAATACTAAGCCCAAAATCCAGTGCATTTTAAAAAAATATTTTTTGTGTCGAGTTATCGGACAGTCTTTTTCCTTCTGTTTTCCTCAGCTTTCTTCATTTTCCTTAGTATCTATCTCTTTTCTCTATTACTGTTTTTTGCGAGTTTTTTATTTTTTGTTCTCTTTATCAGTCCAAACTCCCATTGTAATTAAAGCCTACTCAATATATATATTTATATATATATATATATATATATATATATATATATATATATATATATATATATAGAAAATTTTTAATTTTTCAAAGGGTAGATTAATTATTCAATTATGTATATATCTAAAAAATTTAAAAATATTCATATCAACAGACTGAAAACAGTCATGTAAGGTATGATGTAAAAAAATAAAGTTAATGGATTACCATTGAGGTCAGTAGGTTAAAAATAAAAATATATGGTGCTGTGTCCCCAAGAAGAGTGACTGCCCGCAAAGTAATTAGTTAAGAGAGATTTCGAAAGAGATTTTATTGATGTGGGTCGACCATGCAAGGGGTCATTTTCCATGCGCTTGAATACCTTTTAATTACTGATTTCTGTTATTTATCATTCTGATTAATGACTTATTCCAATTGGGCTTGTGGTGCATTCTAGTGGCATGACATCTTCCTCCCGCCTATAAAGTCTCATGTGCTGCATTGATACTCATGTGGTTTTGTTATTCTTCTCGATATACGGCAGCCACCGTGGTCGAATGGTCTGCGGCCTGTGTTTGGTATCAGATCTGCTTCGGGCAGACAGACCGCGGGCTCGAAACCCGGCCATGAATACGATCTGTTTCTCGTTTCGCGCCGTGAGCTCGCACTTATCGGTAAGCCCTCAACTCCCCGCCCATGGACACATCCCAGGATCGTCGCATGGAGCTCACCATCATCCTTACTCTAAGAATGTTAACCTTAAGAATTTGAAAAACCAATGTACTAATGCCTATGTACTGTGTACTTGATTGGAAATAAAGATTGTTTGTTTCCAAGAGAAGAATTACGTAGCAGATATGAGACGGAATGAGCCCACGTATGCACGGCAATCACGAGTCCTAGTGTGGCATTATGACATACCACCGGCACGCAGGGCACTTGAACAAGTGACCATCAAAGTCAATGCTATTAATACACTTGAAGAAAAGCATGCACCAGACTGAACACGGCGCTTCAAATAACAACTCGTGTATAAACGGATCACAGAGGAACCTCATTAAGCATCAGCTGAAGAAATAGAAATGAGATCTCAAGTGTTGAAGAAATTTTACAATGTCAATTAAACAAAGTTTCATAGCTTTAAGGAGTACTGTTTTAATGCGCTTGACGCTTGACAAATTGAAAATGTAACTTGAAAAGAAATAAAAGTACGAGACCACAAAGCAGGAAGTGAGAGTTAGGAGAATACGCTAGAATAGTACAACTCCAAAATAATGACGGTGGGGTAATTTCCACTGTTCTACCTATAAGATTTCAACTCTTTTTCACAAATGTAATTTAACTATAACTACATGGCACGACCAATATACATATGGTCTGTCAAACAAGTATGAACTGATCAAATTGATTTTCCTATCATTAAATAAATGAACAAAAATTGCTCTCAAGAAAAACTCCACGTGCACGAACGTGATTCTTGAAAAACAATTGGATCATGTAAGCTGTCTTCACAAGCAGCAGTGCAACAAGAAGACGTTTCTCAAAGAGATCAACGTAGCATAACTAAAAAAATAATCGTAACTGAGAAGCAGCACAAATTCCTTGGAAACCGATTCAAAACTTGTATTACAGTACTATAATGAAAAGTGAATTTTCTCATGAATGAAATCAATAAAGTAAGTTCAAATAAAGCACAACGCAACTGAGAAGCTCAACTAAGAGCCTTCAACTAACGATAACGAAATCACAATTGCGACATCAAAACAAAGTTCAAGAGAAAAATACGTAACTCGTGAGATGAAAAACAATCCTGTCCGCACACCTGCGAACGAACGCCAGCATCTTTCCGAACTCCAGGTCATAATCTTCTGATTAAGCCAAATCTTCACCTTCGCGATTTTCTGTCTCAAAACTCGATTGTGCCGAGTAAAAGCAATCGATGTAAGTCTCATCCAAATTGTTCCTATTTCTTACCAGCGGATTTCCAGACAAAAACTGGATTGTAGGGGCTGAGAGATCTTCCTTCAGCTGCTCCTTTATCTGATGAGAATTTTCATTGATACAGGGCACCATGCTTCGCTCCATTTGCAAGGAAGTATAATTACTGCAACGATTCTGATGCCCACTAGTAGAGCCCAAGTCAAAAACCTTTTTCTGATTTAGCCACTCTTTTTCTTATTCGACAAGCAAAGTTGCTAGAAGTTGGTCGAACTGTGAGCAACTCATCCACCTTTTGACATGATAGAGAGCATGTACTTCTCCAAGAGAGCACATTTTCATCGTTTTCCACATAGTAACGACAGACTTCTTGTACTTCAAATGGCTCGTGACGAGACAAGAAAACTTGCCCAAGAAAGGTATTAATCCGACGGCTAACCACAGGATCATCACGGAACTCCATAGCCAATGTAGAGCGAGAACACACCAGGTGATGAAGAAGAGTTTTTCGTACAGCTCCATGAGAGTCAGGTGACAACCAAAGTTAAACTCATTTCTGTCAATAATTTTATGAAATTCAGAAATCTGGCGCTCTACAAACGGTGGGAAGATGGTGGACAGAGGATCACTGAAGTATCTAGGATCGCGATGCAGCTTGAACATCACATCGGGAACGTACGTCACGAAAATGCCCTGTAAACACGAAATGGTTCACGAAAATATTTATTTACCCGTATGCATAGCTGAAACTGAAAGGTAGATGCAGAAGGAATGAATCACGTAGAAAGCAAAAAATACAAGCAGGAGAGGTTGATAAAAAATACCATCCATTAGGTCGGTGAGGTAGGTTGGTACATGAAAATTCGTCCACAGGGTAAGTTCTCCTGCTTCCTGTATGCTTACTTCGTGTCATCAGGGCGTATAGGTTATGACTCCCTTGAAAATCGGCTTATAGCTGTGCATGACTAATTTTTGGCCAGCACTACAACAATTGCGTCCGCTCCTCCACCACGCTAATGAAGATCTAAAGCTAAAATGCGATTAAAGGATATGAAAACAGATTATTAGGTAAAATGTTACAACACAAAACGTAGAGCTTGCATCAATTAGAAATATTTTCCATGAGAAAATCAATACGCTTCGCCATGGATTTGGAAGGACGAAACATTATGGATGTATATTAGTTACCAAGATTATCAAGAGTATTCAGCACTGGTACTCATAAAGAAACCGAGAATTTGTAAGCAAGGCAATTAATAAAAAATAAACAGCTAAAGAGCTACCTGCAAGACGAAATTAAAGTAGTAGACTGCAGCCAAGACGAACAGGTTGGCTAAGACGTGACAGAGGATCCACTTGTAGTAGTGGCAGGACTCTGCCTGTCCCGTCATTATAAAGTGCACAACGCGATTGTTGATGCTCGTCCAGCGGCTCGTCTCGTAACTCGCAGAAAGGATACATAAAATTACTCGAATTGAAAGGATCAGATTGAAATCGAAACCAAATATTGACAAAATAATCGACAAATTCAAGCCTTATCACAATAATGAGCCAGCTTCATGAGCATGCACTACAATACTGCAAGTGCACAAATGCGTATCATCCTTTATTTAAACAAAATCGGACGCGCAGATTCATGCAAGAACTTCGTCCACGAAGCTCTCGCATGACTAATCTGTGGCGTTCGATACAAATGCCTAGATGCTCGTACAGTAAAAGCAATGGCTTACTTCCATCTTTCCACCCAGAAATCCTTGCAGAGCTTTCCGAGTCTGAAGTTCTCCCACTTCTTGACAGGTCCTGCTCTGAGGATGTACACGCAGGCGGCAGCCAACAGGAAGCTGTACGGCACCCAGCGGTAGAAGAGCAAGTAGCGCCGGGTCTCAGATGTTGTCTGCGAGTGTTGACACCAGTTTATTGCTAGTGAAGTGACATTCAGAAACGCACTCGCATCAAAATGATCACGAATGCAGATTCTTTTATTTCAACTAATATCCAAGCTTTAGAATAAGAAATAGCGATTGTTACTAAAGAACACAATATACAAGATGAAATAAATATCAGCCAAGAAACATTATGTTTAGCGGAAGTGCAAACAACCAAAAAGATTATTTAGCGTTGACTTGAACTCGGGGCGAAAAAATTATTTGAAATCTGAAAAACTATAGGATACCTTGTGTCGCACGCTATTAAATAGAAAAAAGTGTTTAGTCGTGATCAACAGCCTCAAAGCTTCAATTATCTCTTCTCTATTTAAAAATGTTTCATCGCGCATAAAAGCTCAAAGTTATTTAATAAGTGATAATCAGTAGAAATATATCAGGAGAATAGGTCAAATATTACAAAATCCCACACGTTAGGCACAACAATTTTTGGACCATAGCTTGAAAACCGTGAGGAAGGGCATCGTCGAGGAGCAAAATTGGATCATCTATATTCAACAGTTAAGAATAATTTTTTTTTCATTGTCATGCAAACAATCAACTTCCTGACTGGACGAGGTAGTAGTCACAGTTATACTTTGTGAAAAAGAATGATGCTAACAAAAAATCGATATAACAAATGAAAATGAAACATTTCATGCGCGACAATGTAATAACATCCTAGAAATTCAGCTTTGCTGGCGCTTCGATAGGTGTACTATGTCTTACACTGTGATCGTGATTATTTACATGCATCCATCTAGAGTCATGAAAGACTCGTAAAAAGTGCATGGAATGCAGGGCAATTTGCTGATTCCATCAACAGTTTCCGTGATTCAAAGAATTTAATTCCAAAACCAGTTAATAACATTTTTAATTGGCACAAAAATACTGACCACGACGAACGGGTAGGACAGACACACATCACGGTAAGGTCCAGTCTGCTGAATGTTAGAAACACCCATCTTGTAACAGATTATCTGTTCATTTACATACCAGTTCAATCTGAAATGAAACAAATATATAAGATTCGACTGGTTAAACCGGCAAGACATGTGCATCTCGCAACGAGAAGGAATCTACAAAAAATACTGAAAAGCATTCTTATCTACGCTTCGTAGTTACTCAACAATTCTCATTTCAAATATTCTAATAATGGGCGCAAATTTTGTAGTCATGCGTGCAGTTCAGAGCATGGGTTGTACAGTTTCTAACACATTATTTATAACAAAAACATTGTGAACCGATGAACGGTAAATTAACCATAATTGACGGAAGGAATGCATACTCAGACACACACAAGCACATGCACTGCACAGAATATGCAAGATTATTACATTAAATAACAGTAACTACGTTACTCAGTGTTTAGTCCATTCTTAGGAACTGAATTTTAGGAAAGTGCACAGATGTCATGACGCAATGTAACGCTTAGTGATGACATAAGAACTAAATAGGATGAAGCGACAAGGGCTAGTACCTGCTCTCACAAGACAATGGGCTCCATTACCAGCCTTAACTCTCTTGATTACTAGTTATTTTTAGTCTTGGTTGAAGTTTGTTCCATTCCTAACAGTGATGTTCTTAACTAGGCAAAATCACATAAATAAGTAAAAAAACTGCTCACGAAAACTGCGAGTTCCCAAGAGACAGTGAAGACTTTCAAGGAAACCTTCGAGACAGTGATAACTAGAAAAAAGCACAGCCAATAAAAATGTAATTCAGTCCTTTATAGGAAGTAGTACCATTAGTTCAAAAACTTGATCAGACCCTGACGCATGAAGAGGCAAAACAAAACTCAGAACAAGAACTCACGTCACAATGAAGTAGCATTGTCAGAAGAAAAGCACGAGAAAGCGATAGTGGAACTTAAGACACAAGGACTCGAAGGTGTAGCCAGGACCGTTGTTGTGTTTGAGGAGTCCTATGCTGTAGCACAGATACTTCAGATGGCGGGACAGCATATCCCACTTGAAGTCCCCTCCTCCTCCTACTTTGTTGCTACTGTTCTGATTGTTAGTATTACCCTTGTCCTTGTTGTTGCCATTGTTGTAACTACCTAGTTTGCTATTGTTCTCTCCATTTTCAGTTCTGTAAAAGAAGAAAAAAAGTTTAAATCAGTTTCTTCAAACACTGCTCACATAGAGGAACAAGGAAATAATCAACAATTAGATATTGCTAACAAAAAACAACATAGATCACAAGCTTCGAAGAGATTCGACAGGCCATTAAGAGCATTTCCACTACAATAGCTCCCAATAAGTAAGCCGATAGTATCAAATACAATACACTCAATTTTTTTGACATTCTCCTGAAACTTTTACCATTTTTAAAAAGTTTATATGTCTGTTTCATTTGAGAATTTGTTCTTTAGCTCAACCATGATGATACAAGTAAAGATGTACTAATTTTGTATTACTAATTTTTGATGCGCAATAAGTGCGATGCTACATGTAGTTGACAGAGTCAGCGATTTGCTGATGCCGCTCATACATGCCTATACGATTTCTTACACTAATCTTTCTTTAACAAGCATCCCATTCACCTGCATTTATTGGGTCTACCAAAATGTTGTTTTTGAAGATCTTTGAAACAAAAATGAAAACTTAGTCAAATACTTTGAACAAACGACTTGTGCCATACGAGTTGTGCTTCAACAGATGGAATATCATTGCTTCTTCACATCGATGCAGTGACTCATATTTCAGTAGGCTAGCTATAAGTAGCATATTTCAGTAGCAAATTTCAGTAGCTAGCATTTTGATTCCATCTCGTGGATTTCTTTCCGAGTTTTGAACTCCTTAGTATTCAAACTATTACTCAAAGCATTTCCACTCTCATGAGTACTTTTGAAGAACTCGTTGCTCACGTTGAAATTGTCAATTGCACTACTTTTTCTTTCACTTTCATCTACTCTGGAATTGCCCTTCACATTTACGAAGCTAGCGTTATTGAAATTTCCTCTGCCACGATTGCCTTTGCCTCCTCTATTCTTGTTGTTCCAACGCTTGTTGCCGCCACGGACGATTCCACGACCACTGTGACCACCTCGGCAATTATTTTTCTCGTCTTCACCAGAAAAGTCTTTAAGGCTGGTCTCCATAACGTCAATGAGTGTCCCATCTTCCCTGTCATTGGCGAGTTCCCTTTCATCACAGTGGTCAGAACCTTCATCATTTGATTGAGCTCTTTCTTTGTTTTCACTTTCACTGTTAGACGCCATTTGCAAGGACTTCTCAACGACTCTTAATGGGTAAGTAGAGTCACCATCAATCGGCATTATCAAAGTCCCTTCGCTTTGGTTAGTGATAGAAGATACAGCACATTCAGTTGAAGAGCTTTGTTTTGGAAAATTCAACGAGATGTTCGTTTCCTCCTGAAAATGCATCAAAGACGGATCACTACAACATTCAGTGTTAGTACTCTGAACAGCTAGAAGTGTAGCTGCCTTCTCTATGAAAGACTTCATCGAATTACAACACTCAGAGTTCATAAGATTTGAATCAATAATAGGTTGAACATTCTGACTGGTGCTTCGTAAATTTGAGACAAGATTCTTTTTATTCTATGAGTGCCTCGCAAAACCTTGTCCAAAAGCAGTGAGCAATCTACTTCAGGCAATCGTTCCCTAGGTATCTCTAGCATGACTGTCTTGGAACACAAGGATTTATCCTTATAGTTGATAGCGGACTCTGAGGAAGCGAACTCTGGCAGCTGAACGTCAACCTCGGCAAACTCGTGCTCTTGCACAGGCACGTTTTGTACATCCTTCGTACCAACACAATGTGAACTGCACATCATCGCTTCTGAAAGAAACTGCCTAGGAGGGGAATGATTCTCAAAGAGAATCATACATATGCCATTTAGAGCAATTAGACTGATAATGGCACCTGAATTTGGTGTCTTGGTACAGAAAGACATTTTTTTGTCGTCAATCGATCATTAAAAAAGCTGTATCAATAATACACATTTCCCCTTGAGTAAACTACTCCTGAAACAGAATGTAATAAATTTATCATCATTCGTGAACAATATGAAACTTGTGCAACTGAAAAGTACAGAATATCATAAGTACTAGATGGTTTTCGTAGAAATTCCACAGTTTATAAACAATAAAATTAAGGCTGAATTTGCATTTGCAACTCTAGAAAGTATAAAAACCCTGGTTACTGAGTCACCAAGCTATAAGACAATAAAGACTAGGCCTGCCACACATATATAATATCTCTTTATTTCAGACCACACAAGTAATTAATCTTTAAGAACTTCTGCGTTTCGCCTCCTTCGCCTAAGAAAATACGTGAAACAATATCTGAATTCACAAATTAATGCATAAGACTCATTACCACACTTTTAAAGCATAATTTCAGTTAATGAAGAAAATGTTAATTGCAAAGTATTCGCTCAGCGAAAGAAAGCGAGAAACACTTAGTCACGGAGTCACTGTCAGACTTTTACTGAGCGAACTCTGAGTTTGAACTTCGAACTGTGGCCTGTGACACGTGACGGTCACAGTACAGTAAAGACTAGTAGGATCACTTATGAATTTTCGGACTTTTGACGTCATGGAATTATGTGAGGGGTGAGGAGGTCTCAGTGACGTACACGCGTCAGCCAATCATGGCGCACAAGTGGTGCGCCATGCGCAAGTCAACCAATAATTGGCTCACAAGCCAGGCCAACGGGCACTTCGTCAAATTTATGCTGATTTCAAAGCAATAAAAAACAATGTGAAACATCTTAAAACAATGGTCTAATGCTGGTGTGTCGCATTCGCTACTAAATAAATACATATAATTTAGGTAAGAATTACGAGATGTAATAGAGTGTAGAGATAGAATTAAACAATCAATGCACATGAGCATAAAAATTATTAGAAATATCTTGTTTTTCTCTTTAATTTGATTGTAGCTCCGCTTCTACCATTGAAATTCCATTTTCATACCCACAATGATATATATTATTGAATAAAATACTCTGGGATGCTCTAAGTGCACTCAGTTCATACATAATAGAAGATGCAAAAATAACTTCATCAGTCTTGATATTCGCTATGAGAATACGATAAATTAAGACCAAAAAATTATAATTTTCATATTACAGAGAAGTTATAATTTTCTAGATCGAGTAACATAAAAAGGAGTTTCAGTCCAACAAGTTGAATTCTGTCGTTTTTCTATTATTTTCTTTCAAACTACGTAACAGAAAAGTCATATGTACTTGTTCTATAAATGTTATTATTAAGTAAAGGTTCATAATACAATATTAGACGGGCTTGTTAATTTTGACACTGAACCTCCCAGGCCCACTTCGTTGTGCTAGTGTTAAAATGGTTTAAACGTCGCTTGATACTATAGCTCCAGTGGCCGAGTGGTTAGAGGATTGGAACTGAAGTTGCGGTTATGAGAAGGTCGTACGATCGACCCCAGCCGTGCCCGGTTGTATTTTTCATCATCTCGGCATTCGAAGCCCCGCCCCTTCAAAAATTTACCAATGGTCTCAATTTACGTCATGGATCACGTTCCCGCCTAAAAACCGTTGTTGGGGTGGTCATTGCCAACCCCCCATATGGCCGTACTTCTCTTTACTGTACTGTGAACCAGACTCTTTCTTATCGTCTATAGGCTGTCAATAAAAGCCGGGTAAGGGTTCACAATCCGTAAACATATGATATATGAATATATTTTCTGCAATCTACATTTAAAAAAAATAATATAGAGTGTACATGAAAGTTTTGAGTTGGAGAGCTGGCTGTATGGCATTATTAGGATCTGCGTTGTTACACAGAAACAATATCAAATCAATAGTTACGCCCTATAAAATGTAACAATGTATATTTCTATAACAAATAGTATTTTTAGAGTTTTAATGTACTAATCATGTGAAATATTTCTTTCTAGTACAGCGAAACTATGGAATTTTTTTTGTGAGGCATAAAAAAGTATCCGTTTTTCCTAAAAAGTTTTCTACGTTTTTTATGGCACACTAAAAGCTTATTTTATGCTAAAATAGCGTGTATGTATTTCACGCTTCCGTTCAGCTCCAAACTTTGAAAGTTACGTCCGCACCCACATTGTGGGTCTGACAGCCATACACCCTCAATTGAAAGTCAAATTTAAAATTGAATTGTGTAGATACTTAAGTCATCCACAAATTATGTGAGTCAAAATTACTGATTTTGAAAGTATTAATTTTCACCACTCCAGCTCTCATCCGTGATCGTCATATTATATATGGGTGAAAGTGTAAAAAATGAAGCCTACATGAACTCCATGAAAGTGGATTTATTTTCGTAACTCAGACACTCAGCAACTTCATGACAACTAGAAAACATTACTCTATTGAGATAACCTGAGTAAGTTATTTATAGGTATATATGCACATGGTGCACTCCTAAGATAGGTCATTAAGGATACGTATATGTTACCGTGCCACGAATAGAAATATATTAACAGTTTTAAAACGTAGATAATGAGTTTAGGTGGTCTCTTATTTTATGTAAAAGTGTGTCGCAAGCTTTTATTTGTTCGTGGCATTCAGACGGAGAATTGCGCAGTTCAATTGTACACCGGTGAGCTTTCAATTAAGATGAATATCGTTTGAGTATACAAGATACAAGCGAAATAAAATAAAAGATAATATTTGCCTTAATTACGTGTAAGTTGTTATGATGAGCTGAATTTAATCTAGGATTAATAATACGTGACGAAAAAAATTATGTGGTACCCTATTTTTCTTCTTTAATATTTTATATCCCAGCACTTAGGATAATGAAATAATAAAGACCTTAAACATCCACTTTTAAATACTATAACGATCAGGAATAACGTCATCAATATTGCATATTTCAAGTGCAAACTTTATTCTAAGTAGAGATATATTATTTTTATAGATTTTAAGTAAGCCGGGGTGGTTCCACGAGGTAGCTATTGCTGTTGCCAGATGCACGGTCACATCAGGCCGTGGGCCTAACCAAAAACCATGAACCAAATATTGTTTAAAATCTGTATAAAGCGAAGGAAATTAATGACAACGCATTTATTTTGGCCACACATGGGAAATATTTCATTTATTCGACCGAGATGCAGCAAAATATTAAATGTTTTCTCCCGTATTGAGTTACAGAAGTTAAGGTTGACAGGTGAGAACTAAGACTATGTTAAATGCAACTCTTTTCTATGCATTAACAGCTAATATAGTTAGATCCTTAAAGGATCTGAACGATAACGTATTTAAAAACTCAATATTAAATATTTGGCGTATCAACGACATTGGTATAAACTATTTTTTTACTTATTTTCTGGAGCAAAGTTTGTTTGCTGCTACTGGTAATGCTTGTTGATATCCTTGCTGAGATTACTTGTATTCTGGCATAAATACGAATATTATACAATATTTCCACTGTAATAATACAGAGTTTGTTGCTTGCTTGGTACGTGTCTCTGTGACGCTCTTAAGGATTTAGATAGGAGGAAATTCGGTAGGGTATACATGTATTGTAAGCATTGTATTGTGGATACCAAAGGCACATCCTTCAATGTGGAAACTCCTTCGCAAAGCCCGCGTCCACTGGCAAATTACACCAAAAATTCAGTAAAAAATACTTGTACATAGATGTGTGAGTTCATTAGTAATAGTGATAATAATTGTTTATTGGTAAGCTTCTTATGATGCAAGTATGACGTGTAGCTGCTCTAGTCATCACGTCGCTGTGTTAGATCATAGCGTTTAACTGCTTCTTACCTCCGCCCACAATACTTACTAATTCATTGAATTAATAATTAATACTCCATTGTAACGAAATTTGGGTACTCTAGTATTTATTTATTAGGTATAAAAACAAATGAAACTGTTTTCTAGTGAGGTATCAGTGATAGTTTATAATAAAGAAACAAGGAAAATCTAGCATATATTTACAAGTTAAAGTTGTTTTATTCTTGGGCAAATATATAAATAATTAAATAAGCGGACAGTAAGGTATCTATGGTTAAAAACTGGGGTATTTGTATACAAAACTTGTGTGGTTTTAAATCTGATGCATGTAATGGCAAGAATTTAGCGAGTATCATTTTTGAACGAAATATTGCTGATCTTTTTACCCTGAATCAAAGAATAGTTTTGCCCTAAATTGTCTGCAAACTAATCTTGAAATTTTATAATGTTTCTGCGATGCATATTAATAAAAATAAACTTGAAAATGTATGTGTCATCAAAGTTTCTTTAGTGAGGGAATATTTTGAACTTCATTTGAAAAGAAGTAATAATTTATTACGAAGCAAGGAACCGCATGAAAACTTTAATTTGCTTGCTTTATGGAATCAGTTTTGTATTCAATCGCTGATCACCAGTTAACTCCTTCTTATTTATCTTTATAATAAAATGTTATTGATGAATGCAGTGCCTTTAGGGATCAGACCATTCGTTCATGCAGCAGTTTTTTGAAGTAAAGTTTACATGAAATATGTCTAGGACAGTCATATTAAATCTTATAACTGTACGGTTACAGTTTCCTGTTAGCAGCCGTACTGACCGTGACCGTAGTCTTTTTGACCTATGGTTGCCATTATGACCGAATGTTATCTTGTATTAATTGTTGCCATTATGACCTAATGTTGTCTTGTATTAATTGTTGCCATTATGGTCAATTGTTGCAATTACAACCAACTATACAGTACTTTTTAAGAAAAATAAAATGGTGATGCATCAGCATGATATATAAGCCCAGCATTATTTAAAGGAATAATTCATTATCGTTATGGATTGAAAACAACTGATACTAACTTCAATATTGTAATATATGCATATATAATAGACAGTGTATCTCCATCTCTCTGTATCTGTGTGTGTCCGTCCCATTACTTCCTATCTATGTATTACTGAAGACAAATTATCTTCCAGAGATGTTAATTTTTTTGAAAGGGCGATTAAAAAGCTGCCCAATAGATAGACAAAGGTTATATCTAAGGATTTTTCCTACTCTGGTGAGCACAAACACTTTTCAGTGATAGTTTTTCAATCACTATTCCTAACATATATCAAGACAGAAATTTTGGAACCCCAATGATTCACTGAACAGAAGTCAGGAAAGTCTACGGACTTTACATCAAATATTTATCTCGAGCTGGCAGAATATAAAACTCTACGGACTTTACATCAAACATTTAAGTATCTCGAGCTGACAGAACACAAAACTCTACGGACTTTACATCAAATATTTAAGTATCTAACCAAAGGTTACAATATGGATTCACCTCCAATTAGACTTTTAAGTGATGAATAAGCTTTATAAAAAGTGTTTAATATAACTTCACATGTAAAAATGTCATGAATGTGTACTTTTTTAATGAATTTCAAGAATTTTCAATATTATGTCGAGCATTCATCTAGATTTGGTATTGCTAGAATGGTTTCTTATCTACCAGTGTTTTCAAGTCAGTTGCTAATTATACTTCGATGTAATGGAACTATTAATATGAACGATTAGACAGTTCCCGTGAAAATTGCACGATTTAGATTCGACTAATTTAAAATTATTGTAGAGATAAATGCATTAAAGATTTAAAATGAATTATTGTTTTTTAAATGAATACTTTTCATCAATATACACAGGAATATATCGTTAATTTTGTCACTTTTAAATCAACGAATATTGACGGGTACTATCTGGGTCATGTTATCGGTAGATAAGATGCACAGTGGAAGTCCTGCATATATTATTGAAAAGTATTCATTTAAAACACAATAATTCGTCGTAAATCCTCAATGCATTTATCTCTATAATAATTTCAAATTAGTCAAATCTAAAAAGTGGAATTTCCACAGGAACTGTCTAGTATATGTTGATTACTACTACTAGAAATGAAAATAAAGACACACAACACACACAACACATACACCACACACACCACACACCACACACAACAGAACACACCACACACACCACACACAACACAACACACCACACACACCACACATACAACACACACCACACATACAACACACACCACACATACAACACACACCACACACACAAACACAACACACCACACACACCACACATACAACACACACCACACACACCACACACACCACAATCTTTATTTCCAATCAAGTACACAGTACATAGACATTTAGCACATTGGTTTTTCAAATTCTTAAGGTTAACATTCTTAGAGTAAGGGTGATGGTGAGCTAAATGCGACGATCCTGGGATGTGTCCATGGGCGGAGAGTTGAGGTCTTACCGATAAGTGCGAGCTCACGGCGTGAAACGAGAAACAGCTCGTATTCATTGCCGGGTTTCGAACCCGCAGTCTTTCTGCACAAGCAGAGACCCGATACAGAACACGGGCCGCAGACCACTCGACTACGGTGGCTGCACACACACCACACACCACACACACCGCACACACCACACACACCGCACACCACACACACACACCACACACACACACACACCACGCATACAACACACACACACCACACACACCACGCACACACCACACACACACCACACACACCACACACACCACAGAACTCCTCCATGAATGCAACTCATAAAAAAAGAATCACTGGAAAAATCTAATTGCTTCTTTAATATTAAAAGAACAGAACGCGAACACAAGGCATGGACATTTGTCAATATGTTTTTTCGTGAAGAATTCTGTTATATATTTATAATACATTGATTATTCTTGATTATGTATATTACTTTCATCGTCTTGTAGGTCTTTTTTTATTTCTCGAGTTTATATAGGGGAGCAAAGTGTCACAGTGTCACTAGGTGTCACTAGGTGTCACAGTGTCACTAGGTGGCACTAGGTGGCACTAGGTGCCACTAGGTGTCACTAGGTGTCACTAATTTACCCCTGTCTTGTCCTACAGGAGATGAATGTTAACTACTGAACACCAGAAATGATCTTTAAACCTGCAGTGCTCATCACTGTCATCTTGGGTGAGTGTTGCCATTAGCTCTGTGTTCCCATTAGCTCTGTGTTGCCATTAGCTCTGTGTTGCCATTAGCTCTGTGTTGCTATTAGCTCTGTGTTGCCATTAGCTCTGTGTTGCTATTAGCTCTGTGTTGCCATTAGCTCTGTGTTGCCATTAGCTCTGTGTTGCCATTGGCTCTGTGTTGCCATTAGCTCTGTGTTGCCATTAGCTCTGTGTTTGTGAAGGCATTTTCTAACCGTCTTCATCTTGTTGTCCCCGATGGAAAGCATAATAAGTAAAATGTAAGATTTTCATCTGATTACATGTTTAGTTATTTTCTTTTTATTGCAGTTACTCACTTTTATTTGTTTAATAAAGCTTGACTTGAGGAGTTGTAACGTTAATTATTCATGTTTAAGCATTTGTTTACAGGCCCCAGCTGGTGGGGAAGTCACTCAGCTGATGCAGCGTTCCCCAGCACCTCCAGCTGTGGGGGTCTGTTGGGGGTCTCACCCCCTCAGGTAACAGGGCGGGGGTCTGTTGGGGGTCTCACCCCCTCAGGTAA
>VCRD01003712.1:28039-43888 GCA_006783055.1 Trinorchestia longiramus
GGGGTAGATGCTTCGGAGAGAAAGGTGGAGAGGAGGAGGGGGTAGATTTTGGAGGGTAAAATGCTGTGGAGGGAAGGTGGAGAGGTGGAGGGGTTTGCTTAGGAGGGAAGGAGGTGAAGAGGTGGAGGGAAGTTGTTCGTAGCGACACATAAGTGAGGCTTTGTGTCTCTTGCGCTAGGCAAGTACGAACCCGGTAGGAGGGGTAGAAGGTAGCGTTCATACCTATCCAGAGATGGTCGGTCTATTCGTTGTTTAAAGATGTTGTGGAGATTTCAGGTAGAAGAACAAAGGTGGCCTTCCTTTTGTACACAAAGGTTGTTTTTTCTTCTTTCTCTTCTTCTTGCAACGAGGAGAGTTATTCTTGCATTTGCCATGGACATGTTTGGATTTATTCAAACTTCGATGAGTGATGAATTTGGGATTACTATCTCTTTTTTATTAAACCAGTACCTTTGATTATCATTAAGAAAGGTGCAGACACTTTCAGATTGACACTTTCTTTTGTAATAGTTCGTTTTCCCAATTTTATGTCTGGCCGATATTTCCACTGAGGTACTCAAAAACACTGCTTTAACTGCGTGAGCTTTCTTTGCAAGTGAGGGTAAGGAGAAGGGTAAGCTCTGCTCGACTGAGGGATGTTTCCTTCAGCGCGAGAGCCGTTCTTAGGCCTACCTACGTTTTTGTCACTGAGTCAGACACTGCAAGCATTTGGACATGATTATTACTATATTTTTGCTTAAAATTTGCACACATTCAAACTTTAAGTCACTTCTTTCAGTTTGATGGGGGGCACATTCACGAGGATGTCAGTTTGATTTAGATGCTTGGTAGTACTGTCTTTCTGTCACATTTTGAATAATTTGAGCACCAATTTTCTGGTGCATATGTTCACGTGAACGGTCAAGCAACAACAAGAACCCAACATTCGTGTCTAGACACAAAATCACACAATGAGTGTGTAGTCACAGAATCACAAAATTAGTGTTTGATCAAAAAATTTCAAAAATAGGGTCTAGAAGCCAAATTGTGAAGTTATCAGTGGTAAACATTGAACATGGTTGCTTCAATAGATATTATTCTAATTTTATTTTATTGCTAGTACTAACATAACCTAAAATATTGAATTAAATTTATTCGTATTAGAGTAGTGATCCACATGTAATGTATGTCTTGAAATTCTGTACTTTTTTGTAAAAAGGTCGTATAAAGGTTTTTAATTGATATATTTAATCGATTTTCTTTCATGCATATGGCAAAAATATATTTTCTAATATTGATTAATATTCGATGTGACCTTTGGCCACCCTAAGTACTTTCACACGCTATGGCATTCCAGTGAACTTCGAAATTTTTTAAACATTTTTTTCAACATTTCTATTTTTTAGAAGAAGGTTTAGTGTGGAGATTGAGAGCGAACACACATCACTGAAAACACAACCGAAAACAATATAAAACAACATAGTAGTACTAAAACGACCTGTGAGGTTAGTGGCAACAGTTAAACAGCCCAAAAAATTATGGCTTGAAATTATTTCATAAACCATGAACAGCAGGTCAGTGTGTGCTACCACTACAGTAAGTACAGAAGGTTCTCTTATGCGTATTGAAGAAAATGACTGGCAAATGTAGCAGTTACCTGTTCCCATCGATCATAAATCTCATCAACATAAGTATTAACCAAGATCTGACTTACTTGCATTACCCGTACCATTAGCCTAGGTGTAAGCTTAGGCTTCTTTCTTGGGCGGCAGGCTCGTAATTTGCTGTCCATTAACTCATGTGTATTGTTATTCACGAATGACTGATGTAATCTGCTTACAGTTTGCTCCAATCTCCCTACAAGATTTTCATTTTCAAAAAAGAAAATGTTGAGAGCAAATGTTAAAAGTTGTTAGAGAATTGTTAAATTTCACTAAAATCTAAAAAAGTCATAACAATTTGATCTCCTTCAGTGTTTAGATATTGAATTTTAAATGATGTTTTGGTCTGTAGAAATCCTTCCTACTTTTATTTGCGGAGAAGTAACGCCTAGGAAGATTTCCCGAGACTAAATACACAGAAATACATCAAAAATAAATTTTGTCCATTAAAAAAATACACTGCTTTTAACACGGAGGTAATACCGACAACAAACAAAAGTAACACTTAAAAGGGTTTCACAAACACCAAAAAATGCACGTAGCGGTAGATGGTAGCTGTAAACAAGTACCAGTAGATAGTGGCAAGGTATTGTAGCAGTAGATGGTGGTTGTAAGTAGGTAGTAGGTATTGGTTGGCTGACAGTCCAAGATGGAGGTGGGTGGGATGGATGGGTACGGCTAACGCCCGCAGTTAGGTCACTGGTATGCTTTCAGGCCTACAGGGGCAGCAACAACCTTTCCAAGGGTGTGAAATCTATCTACTTGTGATAAATGAACAACATCAAAAAGAATGTCAATGGTTGATTTGAAAGCTTCTAATTTTTTTACTGTCAGTTTTATTGTTTTCTCTACCCTTCCTGCATTTTTCTGACTTTTTCTGGTTGGTGTTGTATCGTTATTTCAAACTAGTAGTACTTTCTGTATAGTGTGTCTTGCCGCTTGTACAGTGTTTGCTTTCAATTGGTGCATATTATTAAATTACCAACTAAAAACGTAAGAATTTCTGAGTAACTTAACGCCACTGATTTTATGAGATATGTGGCCAATTACAAAACAGTGTTTTACTTCCTTGAACTCATGTTCGTTGATACTGTAGAAAGCGAAGATTCTAAATCCATTCTCTCATTTCAAAGATTTGGATCACGAGCTGACCTGGAAAATGTGAATGATCATTCAATCCATAAGTTGAAGTCAACACTTTAGTGGTAAAAAATAGATGACAGCATCATTTTCTAATGAATTAATGAATAAGACAGGCGTACGGTTTCTATAATAAATTATTTTCATTTTATGGAAGAAAAGCTGCAATTTTTCGCCAAATATCATATATATATATATATATATATATATATATATATATATATATATATATATATATATATATATATATATATATATATATATATATATATAAATTGAACATCCTCGAGGTACCGGTGATCGTTATCAAATTCTGGTGAAAAAAAATTATTCCATCCAGGTTTATATAATATATACACCAGTTTTTAAGTTTTCAATGCGAACCTCATAGGATTAGTAGCCATGCTCCCATAGATAGTGTCTGCTCATCTTGTACCCTGAGGTAGGGGCTCGTATGATCACATAGTGATGATCTTGAAGTTTGGAGAAATAGTCGGTTATGTCAAGTTAGTCAGTCGACCTTTCTGATCCCTGCATTACAAGTAGGGAAATTCGAGGGACACATGTGGGAGCAAACCCTCAAAAATACAAACCTAGTAACACAAGCACAAATCGCTAACCTCTAGATGATAGAATGATTTGCAAAATACCCAACCCAGTTTTATGTAACCATAGCAATGTATCAAGTGCCCAGCAAAATCTCAGTATACAAAGTGAGAACATACATTTATGTAGTTCTGGCTGATGTAGGTCAATTGAGCTTTCTCGATTGATAAAAAATTTCTTACTACAAAAGTATGAAGTATTCAGTGAAGCTAACAGAATTATCATAATTAGGGTACAAAAAACATTGAAAGCAATGAAGTTACAAACAAAACCAAAAAGTTTAGGATAGATTTATTTAATATTTTGTAATTTTTTGTAGCATGACTTCTATTAACAAGAACTGCCTGAAAACGTTCTTTATAGTCTCCTTTCAAATTGTTTAAATATCTTGGTCTTTTGTTCCCTACTGGTTTTTTCGGATTTTCCCTCAAATTCTCAATTGGGTTAAGACATACGAATTTACTAAGCAAATTCAAAACTTCATGCCTGTTCTCATTAGGCTAATTTTCATTTTTTGGGGGGAGGGGGAATAGGCAGAAGTATGGTTAGGATATTTGCCTCGCTAAATAATCCAATCTGTTCTCAAATTCAGTGATTGTACGTCAGATAATAAATTGTTCATCAAAACATCTGTTAAATTTGTGTTGTTCATTTTATCTATACTCAATTGCTTTATGTTGAAGCTGATTTAAGAAAAATAAGCTTCACCAAACTTGACTCTACTAAAAATCAAATTGTGGGGTTGCCATTCATAAGCATATGAGGGATCGTTCTTCTTTCTTAAAATTTTGTCCGTCAAATTTTTGCAGAAAGCCTAAGTTTTTGTTTCATCAGATCAATGAAAATGATGTAAATACCAACTTGCTTATTTGTGAATCTTTCGGCCATAGCAAAACGAGCCTATACGTAAGTCGCTTTTTAGAACGATGTATTTTATGAAATTTTTCGAACTCTCTCTGTAGTTCTTCCAATGTTCCTCCTGCTGTTGTATGCAATTTATTTTAAAAATTTTCTTGAGTCTTCTTTTTGTTCATTTGTTCATTTACATGGATGACTGAACCCAAATACAGCTTACGTGAACTTGAATATCCTTAACATGTCGTTTCAATACCACTTGAAGTTCTGGTACATTCCATGTAATCGAAGACAAAAGTTAATTTATAAAAATAATTGCTACTGCACGAACATGTAAAAATTTTCTGACCGTCATCACATGTAACAGTTAAAATTTGAGTTTTTCATAACATATCCCTAACTTTTAAGGCATACAATACGTCACAGAAAGTGTGAGAGAAAGTATAAATAGATAAAAATTATACTTCTCGGTGAAAGTAAGGTAACTAAAAATTATTCGTACATCATCTTTAATATATATATATATATATATATATATATATATATATATATATATATATATATATATATATATATATATATATATATATATATATATATATATATATATATATATATCTGCATGCAATTAAACTGAAAATTAATGTTTTAGAGGGATAAATATCTCCTGATATCATGAAGTATAAATTTCGTAACATTAAACGCAGGGTATTTGGTGGAAACTAGGGCAGAGCTGAAACTAGAGTTTGATGAGATGCACTGTAAAAAAACATGAGTGAATCTGTGAGGGCCAATATGCACCAAAAAAGCTCATACAAATAGTTCAGTGACTGAGTTTAACCTGTAGATTTTAGCCATGGGAGGGAGGGGAGGCTGGAAGTGGTTCCCGTCCGTCTATTGCATGCGTAAATTTGTTCAGAGTGTGATGATCATAATAAAAAGTGCATTCAAATTACAACACCTCCTATGTTTTTTCCCTCATGGCTGGAAACAAATAGAAACATGCAGTTTGTTTTAAAATACACGTGCACTTGTTGGAAGTGTACGTCAGCTATAGCAGCACTGAAGGGTATAGAAAACTTTTGTAGCAGCAGCTAGGGTGACGAGTGTTTTTGATATTGAAAATGGTGAATAGCGTTTCTGTGTGCGCGTCCATTAAGCTAACTTTGGCTTCGTTTTAGGATTGTAAAACGGCATCTTTGTCTCATTTATTGTCACAATCGATCAAGAGAAAGTCCCATTCCTGCCATCATGCTTCAACATTGTCTGGTGACATACCACTCGCGTAACCTTGTAGTTGTCCGTCAGCATTTGCGACACCCACTTACAGGCCACGTTTTACATTTCCAGGTTTTCATACAGGATTGTGTACACAAATCACATGGAAATATCAACCTTGGAGGTGATGTGTTCCACACTCATTCGCTGATATTTCAAAACAACTTTCTCCATTTGTTTGATTATGTTCTCAGACCAGTGTTCTGCTTTCTTTCAACTGTTGCACCCACGAACACACATTAGACACATCCATAACACTATCACAATGTGTTATATTGAACTGGCAACTAATTTAAGTCGGAATCGCACCACTCAAATAGAGAAAATGGTTGATTACATGTTGTTTTTATGACAAAAATGTGGCCATTTTAAGTAAACAAAAATAGTCCTCACTCTCACATCTGCCGCTAGAGTTCTGTATGCCGTACAGTGCTCCCATTCCTGTCACGCATTCACGAGTGCACGGGTATTTTAAAACAAACAACATGCTTCTAAATATTTTTTAGTCCTGATGTACATATATATATATATATATATATATATATATATATATATATATATATATATATATATATATATATATATATATTGAGTACTGTAAAATTTTTTGTGTTTTGCTTCATGAGAAACATAGGTACCTAGTATGAATTAACGATAAATGATAGTGTTTTTTGTACTCTAAGTATTGTAGATGTAGCGGACCTGGAAAGTGCATTAAGGGGCACAATGACAGGGTAGAGCTATTACAGACGATGTACGGTCAGAGTTGGGTGTTTGACTAGAATTAAATACATATGTGAAGTCTTCTGATGTTATTGTAGGTTATTGTTTTTTCTAGGGGTAAAATAGCTGGATAAACCATTCATAAAAAATTTGATGTCGAATCTTATGCCTTGGGTTGTTTATGCTAAATCATATTTGATGCAAAAACTGATATGCCACATCAGGTTGTGGAAATACTTTGCTCAATACAACATCGGCATGGGCATGCTGGCTGGGACTTCGGTATTGACGGCATGGGACTTCGGTATCGACGGCATGGGACTTCGGTATTGAACCAAGAATGGGCCAAACGGCTCGTTCCTATTGCCTTATTCTATTCTATCTCTGTTCAGAGTATTCAGATTAGTTTCAGGGGTTCATCTGTTCTATGGCTAGTTGTATCTGTTGCACAGTACATATTTTAATGCTCTATTATCATTCTTACATCGTTTGCAAATCTATGAATAGAATATGACACCAAGTACATGACGAATGGTCCGTTCTTGGGTTGCTACTTCTCAAAATGGTAATATAAACTGCGTGAGTCGTGGTAAGGGTATTTCGTATGCAAGTAAAAGCTATGAAGCTTTACGACAAGCATACCCCATAAGTCGCAGCATTGTGTACTGTTAGTGAGATCTTTGTAAATATAGGTATATGTTAACAATTTATATATATATATATATATATATATATATATATATATATATATATATATATATATATATATATATATATATATATATATATATACGTATGTCTAAACATTGTATTATATCGGTAAATACGTTAGTAAGTGTGTCCATTTAAAATGGATGAACGTATGCCTGTCCGAGTTTATATTATCAAATCTTGAGCAACTTTTACAAAAGGCCTTATGCTCATACTTCAATTGATCATTATAGGTCATATTAGTTGGTTGGTTGGTTTTAGTTTGAGATATAAGACCTGTAATCAATGATTGGCTGTGGTGTGCAAATAAACTGAGCTTCATTTTTGAATTTTTGAATGGAACACTTTTACCTTGGCTTGAAGTTCAGCCTTTGCCACTCCAGAAAAAAACGTGTTCATGCAAGACAATGCACCCTCGTATTCAGTGAGAGCAACCAAGCAAAATCGGGTTTTGTTTGTGATTCAGAGATAATTTGATGGTGTGGTCTGCAAGGCAAGCAGATTTAAACCCAATGGAAAGTTTCTGATTTATCATTCACCCAAAAATTTATGCTGATGTCCAGGAATTTTCTCCGAAATAAGAAGTATGGAATGTCATAGTAGTCGCATCGAGATCGGTGCCATCTGCAACAATAAACACGATCTGCAATCAATGATCATGTTTGTGAAGGCATAAAGTGTTCGGGACGTTATATCAATAAAAAACATTTTGTTTTGTTAAATATTTTTACTGTTTATATCAAATGTTTTAGAATTAAATCTATGACAAAACTGAATTTAGTATCAGGTTTTATTGATCCTTTTTAATAAAGAACTTATTATTTAAATCATGTTCGACTAACATTACGGGTCGATACAAATACCAATATTCAACAAAAATGTTTTGTGTGACTTTCAATATAAACTGTTAGTATTACAAAAAGGAATTTTAAATTTCCGGCCATAATTATGTATTTTAAAAGAAGCCATCTAATATAACCAATGATATTTTTATGTCATATGTTATGCAATGTTATAATAGACTATTAGTGTAGGTCGCACTGTACTTGACGGAGCGGTAGTTTTGCTGTCTTCTTGGTTGTCCATTACGTCATCTCTAGAGTATTATCGTTACATTTTACATTTCTCTCTTATATTGTATTGACGCTGCTGTTGAAGTAGGGACAGGCAGTTTTGAGACAAAGGAGATTTCAATGTAGTTCAGTTATCCAAGCTTATATTTTTATTAATTACTTTCTCACATTTTATTCTACTAGAATTCAAATCGTACCTCGAATCAGGGTCTTAAAATACAGTGGTATAAAGTTCAACTAAGTATGGAATAGTTTTTCTAAGAGTCAAATTGTATGCAGGTTGATTTACAGTTTAGTTAGGGGAGAAGGTAAACTGCATACTTACTATAACCTAAAGCGTGCAAGCTATATTGTTTTTAATTCATCAAAATATTAGTGAAGTTAAGTTTCTTTATTCCCTTTATTTTAAGTAAATATTATTTAGTTATCAACATTATCGTGTGTCTACCACCTAAATTATTTCCTCGGTCTGCCAGGGCTCGTCGCCTGCAATTGAGAGCTGAAACGTCAAGAAACGTGATAATATTATACATCTGTGTTTTTTTGAGCAGATTGCTGGTACAACGCATTAGTGGATACAGATCTACTTGCCAACAACTTGAACATGGATTATGCACCTTTCTACAGAACCTTTGAAAAATGTCAAGAGTTCAACTGCTTGTCGATGTTAGTGAATTTCAACGGTGAGTTGCACGTGATTCTTCCCGCTTTGAGTCCTCTAGAACAATAAAGTCTCAAACTCATTCCCTGATACATTCATATTATGAGTATCAAAAGAATTGCTGTTAATTGTTTAGCTGTGAAGTTTTCAGCGCTCATCTCCACTTCCAATTTACATTATGGTTTAAAATCCTGTACAGGGAAAGCAATTCGTGGTCGTATTGACTGGGTGCGTAGAAGCAGCCTGCATCTTCGTGAGCGCTGGTATTGGACCAAATGGGCTCAATTTGAGTGAGAGAAAGCGAACCAAATATAAAATTTCCCCAGAATTTTCATCGAATTTAAAAATACGATGAGGCTCTTCACTTTCTCCTCTACTTATGTTCTTCATATTACTATTTTTAATATAACTATTAGCGTTGATATTATCGATAATGTTGCGATTCGTGTTTTAAGACAAAGTAAAAGTGAAAATATTGTAATTAGCTTCGGTTAAAATTGTTTATATTCGTTTAAAACACTGATACTGCGAAGATTTCTCCAAATTCACTTGATGATTACAAATTTTACAAGCAAGCGGGCAAAGGCATTTTTCAATTTTGTACTATATAAAACAATTGAAGTACAGGGTCTTTTGATGGAACTTGATTGAAAGTTATGTCTCTTACAAGTGGAGAGATTTCACTTTTTAAAAATTGCATTTAAGACACTGTGGCTCTAGAAGCTTCATTTGTATTTTCAGACTGTTTTACATAAAGCAGGAATAACCATAACCGGGTTTCGATTCACTTAATTTTTGTACATAATGGGTAAAATCCATACAAAGCTATGGAAGTTTTGAGCATTTCTGCATCAACATTAAGGGGATCAGGCTGGTTCATTTAGCCAAAATCTCAACATATTCACGAATGCGTATTTTTACAGATAATGAGAGATAAACATTTTGCGTAGGTCCCAGAAAAATTTCAGGGTTGTACGATGACGGGAAAGGGGTGTGGGAGGGGTGGGAAGGGCCCCTGTGGGGTAGGGAGGCAAAGAACGCTGAACGGCAAAGCAGGCCCCTACTCTGCAACCACTGTTGTGAAGGAGGAATGCGTCAATCACGTTTCCAAGAGGATGAAAAACCGACTGCGCCAACTCAAGATGTGAATCAAGACCATGTTTGCCTACCTTGAGCGCGCTTTCTTTGCTGTGACTGTCACGGTCCTCTAGCACAACCTGGGGGATGTCCGGGGACACGTCCTTGTTGCTTTTGGACACATTCCACGAATTGCTATGAAGGCAAGAAAGAAGAAGGAAATAACTCTAGCTAAGCAACCACTAGTAAAAAAGGAGAGGACCTCCCATGACGAACCTTCCTGAAGCTACAACCCCGGCAGATTCTAATCTTCACGGCAGTCCACCTCCAACAACACCTCAAAACTCCCACTCTGAAGTACTGAAGCGTTTCATGATCTATCGGTATCTTAACCCAGTTGATACGTAGCACATGACTTCCTAAGGAGGACCCCAGAACCTTCGGGTGCCAAAAAAATAAAATAATCAAACAAAAATTGGCTCACCTGAAATCTTTGTTTACGGGGATGCCAAAGCCTATTCCTCCATCATTATTTGACGTAGAGACTTGTTTGAAGGCTCTTTAGAAAGAGCAGAAAGCCTTCTAGAGAACAAAGTAAGTATATTTGCAATATTGTAATGAGATCAAAAGATATAGCCAATGAAAATAAAAACATGCAAAACATTCAAAACTCAATTGTTTTTAAAGTTAAATATTTATGAAACAAAAAACAACTAAAAAATGTCTTTACGTTATGCTGTAGAAGGTTCTTAGCTCTTTCGAAAGAGTCCTCACCCGAGTCTCTACGTTAAATTTTGAAGGAGGAGTAGTCTACAGAAGTTTTCCCGAAAATTTCCCATTTTCTTTTTGTAACTCGTTTTCTATGCTTCAAATGAAAAAATCTCCATGAGCAAAATCTTTTTTTTCTATATATGTATAAAGTTTCATAGCTTTACAATTAATAATAGACAAATTAGCAATAAACCCGCCTGATCCCCTTAATACAATGGGAAAAATATCGAAAAAATAAGCAACTGGTACGTTAAACAATAGTGAAACAAAAAACTAACGGAGTAAAAATTCAGATGTTCAATTTCCAAAATTTGGCTGGAAATTTAAAATCTTTTCCTATACATGGACTGCTTTGGATACCATACACAAACACAATTATGTTATAATCTCAGCCTTTAGAAAATAGACCATTTTGAAGTTTTAAGCTCTGTTTGCTTGTCGGTACATTATGTCCACGAAATGTGAACTACACATGACTTCAAGGGTAGACGCCTCATTGATTGTTCAAAACAGGCTTCTTATACAGGGTATTTTAGAATTAAGGCAACGAGTTTTGCATAATAAATAAATCATATAAAATCAACGTTTAATTATTTAAATCTTACATTATTTAAAGGTTGTAAAATAATCTTTATATTTCAAGTATCTAAATTGTAAATTCACAGTTAATACACATAATAATTGTGGATCGAAATATTGTCATCAAGCTCCATGAAGAAGGCGAGAGTAACGAATCAATTGCAAAAAAGGTAAAAATGAACTGTTCAACTTTTTGAAAATTGTTAAAAAGTTTAAGGAGACTGGTACAACCTCAGATAAATCGGGACGACGCTGGAAACGAAGTTTTCGGATCAAAAAACTTATCAAAAACATGCGGGAGATGTTGCGTCGAAACTCATCTGGATCCCATCGAGAACTGGCTACAGAAGCCGGTATTAGCAAAACTTCAATGAATCGATTGTTGTAGGAGGATCTGAGAAACAAACCTTACAAAATGTTGAAACGTCATGAGCTTTCTGAGCATCATGAGAGAATGAGGGGTGAAAGAAATCGTCACAACCTTAATGGGATAGCTCAAGGCACGCTTCTAACCAGGTTTTCACAGATGAAAAAAAATTTGGCGTTCAGCAAATTGTGAAACATCAGAATGACCGAGTTTGAAGTTTCTCAAGCTCAGTTGAGGATAGGATTGTTACAAGATGTCAAAATTCACAGTCTGTCATGGTTTGGGCAGCTGTGACAGCCATATGAAGATCTCCGCTTAATTTTGTTGCCTGTGGGATCAAACTGAACTCAGAACGGTACATTTCTCTTATTTTGGAATTAAAGTTGTTACCATGGGCTACAGAACATTTTCAGGGTTAACCACGGAGTCTCCAACAAGATTCAGCGCCATCACATGGCTCAAACTTAACCCACACATGGATTCAGAGGAACATTCCATCTTTCATAAGCAAAGGTGTATGGCCAGCAAGAAGCCACGACCTCAATCCCTTAGAATTTTCTATCTGGTTCATTTTCGAGACAAGGGTCTTAGCTACATCTTACACTTCCCTTAAAGCAAAATTGCAAAGGGAATGGAAAGCAATTACACTAGAACAGATACTTGTCGCTTACGATGCATTTGTAAATAGACTTAAAGCTGTGGTTCGTGATAAGGGTCGTTACATCAGATAAACACAACGCTATCGTTTACTTATTATTCCCTATGAGTTTCAACCCTTAAAACAAAAATCGTGCAGTTGAATTTTCATAAACCTACTTAAACGTTCGTTGCCTTATTTCTGAAACATCTTGAAATTTTAAAGGAATATTATGGAATTTGACGGTCTCAGGAAAATTGCCTTCCAAGTAACATTTTGATGTTGCACTGTGATGTTAAGTGAGATATTGCTCGCTTGCGTGTGGTTCTAGATTAGTGATTGTCGAGTTATCTGAAAATCATCGGAGTGATACCTTTTATCACGATATTCTGTGACTTTAGGTCAATAACAACTGTAGATCAACTACACGTATTTAAAAGAACATTTGGCAGATCTGAAATGAAAATAAATTTTTATAATACATCATATTCTAACGATAAACAATCATTAAAAATATTTCTGAATATTCTGATATCATCTATCGGGATGTTCTTAAAATTGCACCATAGACAAATTCATTATAAAGCTAAAAGTATATAGACAAAGTCTACTATTTTTCATGATGGGATTTCTTACAACTGGGGTTAAAGTTGTTATGCATATCGTTCTTTACATATAAATTCAATGTTTTGATTATTTAATTTCGTTGAATGATTGTATATTGAATTAGGGAACATGACGATGCTATGGGGTATATCTGAGTTCCGACTCTAAGTCACTCCTATCTTTGAGCAGGGAGCCCCCCGAGGATTTTCATGAAGAACGTAACTCCCTCGGACGGCTCAAGAACACGGTCCTACAAAGATGCCATGGTCTGGTACCCTGAATGCAAATGAGTCGAGTGGGACTTGGAAACTACATGGATGCAATCAACTTCATTGATGCGGAACTTTTTTGAACACAGTTGTGTCTAGAAATCAGCACATATTGCAAAACCCTTCCAAAACTGTAGCAGTAGTTTAATGTGATAGCAGTACCTCATAAACTCCAAGCAGAGAGGAAAAAGAGGACATAAATACAATATCACCAGTCGATATGAAAATTATTCATTTATTTAGGAAACAGAGTAAATAATACATTGCGATGTATAGCTTCTCATCTACTCCCAGTAAGTTTGCAATGCACTCAACAATGCACCCGTGTTATGTATGGTATACAGTGTGTGCAGCACATAACTGAAAATAGAATACTCAACAGTAGCAATGTATTTCTGATTATTTAGCAAGTGTATTAGAACACGTAAGAATTGAAGCAAGTTGCTGTTATAGTGACCACAGCGCTTGACTGTCTTTTGCATAGTGTTTTTTGAATGCTTGTTTGCTGCCAATGTTGTTGAGTGGTGAGCAGCTCCGAATGCGACGTGATACACCCTGGTTCAAATCTGTGGCCGCCTTGGACTGTTGCTGCCTGGTTATCAGTTGACAAGAAACACGTCCTGCCTGGTACGACGTAGGATGTCAGGAGTAGGACTAGGCATTCATCAAGCACCCTTACGAACTTCTACATCAAGTAGTAGCAGCAGTAGCGGGAACAGTCCCCAGCATCATCACTAACCATAAGATTAACATCATGAATAGAACATCCAATGAATGTGTAAGTGGTAAATTTTTATAAATATTTTCGTTTGATATTGATATCATGATAGTAAACAGAATAGTTCAATATATTCATAATAGGTCTGATTATATTCATCGTAAGTTTGCCACTGAATTTAAATGAGTACTTCGATGAAATTTTAGATAAAGATTTTACGAAGTGAAAATCTGTGTTGACAATAGATTTCAGATTGCAAAACATTCTAACCCGCTCAAGCTGCATAGGCTTCACGATAAATGCAATATTTATAACACAGCACGTTACGGTGTTACGTGCGGGGGCAACCAATTGAAAAAAATTTGGAAAGGAAAAGTAAATGGCAAAACCAAAGTTAGGAAATAAGCAGTTTTAATACAGCATGGAAATAATATTCGATTCATATCTCTCTAGTATGTTGAAAAATGCAAGTGTGAAAATTAACAAAATCAATTTTCTCACAAAATGGGGTAGGAATCAAGGCTCAACGTTTGCAGCATCGAAGCAAAGTTTTTGATAAAATGTAGCCATTCCATTTTTTGCATCTTCTTAATTTCTCGTTCATCAGCAGTTTACCGATTTTGAAGCAAATACGTACTATACAATTTAACCCAATTGTTCCGGAGTTAACTTTTGTTTTCAGAATTAGTTGAAAGTTTATATATAACATTCACTTATCTTATATAACAATGATTTGAAGGAAAAAACACCAAAATAATCATAGTTTTTTAACTATATACCGATACCATATAGTAACGCTAGGAAAATCTGAGTACAAAAGTTTTGAAAAAAGTTTCCGTTTTCTTCCATTGATGAAATAGGATTTATACGGGAATAAATTGACAAACAAATTCCATTAACAACTCAAGAGTCCATTAAAAATAAAATATGTAATCTAATACAGCTCCAATAACATAATTATAAATATTAATACGCATGTTTTGAACAATGGTTATCATGATGTCACTAGAATCATCAAACATGAATCACTTTGTATGGTAAGGTAAGAAACAGTGAACACACAGTCCGACATCACACTTCGAACATTGAGTACGAACGTGTGACTCACAGTAGTCTCCCATGCATCGACGCCGTTTCTTCGAAGGTACTGGTGTAGGGCCGCTAAAATATCGTGAATATTTTAGTATTAAATAATATTAAATTTAGTAATATTTTAGAGTTAATTTTTATACGTATTTAACGTCATTTGAAACTAGTATTTTAAAGTTAAAAATTCAATCGTGGTTCCAACTCCAAATTGTAACTCTCGTTTAGAGAACACCATAGTCAACCACGAGCCTGTAGGCTAAGTGCCCGTCAGTTCCTTCTCCGTCGTTCCCCAGTGTACAGTAATCTTATTCGCGCTTTCAGTCTCTCTGATGGGTTTCGGTTTCAGTTTCAGGTTTCAGTTTCGGTCACAATCCAGTATCATTTCCCGCTTCGGTTTTACTGATTTCAAGTTCTCGGTTTTAGTCTTCGATCTTAGCCCCAATTGCTGTTTTAATTGCGTTCGTGTTCCTGAATAAATCTCCAAGATACGAAGCCGATCGTATCACTTCCCCTCGAAGAACATCACCCTCGCGAAATAATCACGACAGCAAAATAACTCGTACCCCAAAGTGGTAACCCCAGAAATAGTACTTATTCCCCAAAGTGGTGACCCCTGTGAAGAAATACCCTCCTTCAAAACATTCATATGAAGCTCAAGAAACAACCCCAGTGAAGAAACATTTTCCCGCAAAAAAAATTCATATCAAGCTCAAGAAACAGCCACAGCGAAGAACAACTCCACTGACGAACAATTCCCTGTGAAACGCGATCCTCCTCCAGCCAACGGCCGAAAGTCATAAAACGATCGAGAATTCCTTCGAAGACACATCCTGCCTACACTAAGAGGAGGCGATCGCAGAAACCATCCCTGCACCACCGCACCCGCTCAGCCTCAGTCAGGCTGGCTTCAATTAGCCTCTGCCGGCCTCGGATCAGACTCTACAACAAACTCCACCGGACTTCGAGCGAACGTTTGGGAAGTAAACTAATTGTACACATTTTCTTGCCTTGCTGTGTTCGTGTCTACTTCCTGAATTTTTTTCCCCTGC